>JBAKBP010027250.1:0-7500 GCA_037953745.1 Lithodes maja | reverse complement strand
CAATAATTATGCTAGTGCAAAATACAAATTATCATAAATTAACCATGAGAGGAAGTGATTTACAGTGCATATACAGTACACATTTATTTTACTCATATATATATATATACAGAACATACATATATACGCATACGTACACACATAAATACGCATATATATATATATATATATATATATATATATATATATATATATATATATATATATATATATATATATATATATATATAAGAACATAAGAACATGCAGTAAGTGTGCACATACCCGTATACATAAACGCTCACGTATGCACGCAAACATACATACATACAAAAACTGTTCTGGTAGGGTCAGGTGAGGCTAATAATGGGAGTTAAATCCTTGGAAGAGATTAAATGAGTGAATTGGAAAAGGGTTAATGGGGCAACGGACTGTAGGTCAGGTAAAGCCAATTAGAATGGAATGTCAAACGTCGGAAGAGATCAAATGAGGAGTTTGAAAAGGGTTAAGGCGAAATGGCCTACGGGTCCGTGTGTGTGTGTGTGTGTGTGTGTGTGTGTGTGTGTGTGTGTGTGTGTGTGTGTGTGTCTCTCTCTCTCTTTGTTTGTCTGTCTGTATCTATGGTGTGTCTTTGTGTGTGTGTGTGTGTATAATAATAATAATAATAATAAACGGTTTATTAAAGAATGGCAGCCTCATGAGCTGAAAATACACATTTTACAATTTAGTGGATGAACATGAGATGTACAGATATGAGGATGGTAAGCTTAGTTTACAAACAAAATAAATAAATACAATAATGATGCATGTGCAGAATACAAATTATCATAAAATAACTATATGAGTGTATCTGTGTGCGTGTGTGTTGTTCATTTGTTTGTATTTATCTACTTTTGTTTGTATTCATTTGTTTGTGGAAGTGTACCGTACACACAAAACAATACGATTATATTTCCAAGTCGGACAGCAATTGAATCCCTCTGGCGACCTTGAAATACCGGCCACTGATTGTACTGCAGTGTGGGTGGGTAGGGAGACAGACATATAGAAAGGCAGATAGACAGACAGACAGGTAGATAGACAGATAGACAGACAGACATATAGAAAGGCAGATAGACAGACAGACAGACAGGTAGATAGACAGACAGACAGACAGATGGTAGATAGACGGACACAGACAGACAGGCAGAAAAAACGACAGACAGACAGACAGACAGACAGACAGATAGATAGATAGATAGATAGAGATAGACAGACAGACAGGCATAACAAACGATAGACAAACATAGACAGGAACACTATACAGACAGACAGACAGACAGACAGACAACAACAGACAGACTGACAGGTAGAACAAAAGAAAGACAGATACAGACAGACAGGTAGGTTGATAGGTAAACAGGGAGATAGGCTTAGGAAGGCAGCCAGACAAATTGGTATGTAGGTAGGAAGGTATATATGAAGGGAGGTAGGTAGGTAGGTCGGAAAGTAAGTAGGCAGACAGGGAGGTAGGTAGGGGAGTAAGTAGGCAGACAGGGAGGTAGGTAGGTAGGTTGGGTAGTAACTAGGCAGACAGGGAGGTAGGTAGGTAGGTTGGGTAGTAACTAGGCAGGTAGATAGGTAGGTTGGGTTGTAACTAGGCAGACAGGGAGGTAGGTAGGTAGTTTGGGTAGTAACTAGGCAGGTAGGTAAGTAGGTTGGGTAGTAACTAGGCAGACAGGGAGGTAGGTAGGTTGGATAGTAAGTAGGCAGACAGGGAGGTAGGTAGGTTGGATGGTAAGTAGGAAGACAGGGAGGGAGGTTGGGGAGTAAGTAGGCAGACATGGAGGTAGGTAGGTTGGGGAGTAACTAGGCAGACAGGGAGGTAGGTAGGTAGGATGGGGAGTAACTAGGCAGACAGGGAGGTAGGTAGGTAGGTTGGGGAGTAACTAGGCAGACAAGGAGGTTGGTAGGTAGGTAGGTTGGATAGTAAGTAGGCAGACATGGAGGTAGGTAGGTTGGGGAGTAACTAGGCAGACAGGGAGGTAGGTAGGTAGGATGGGGAGTAACTAGGCAGACAGGGAGGTAGGTAGGTAGGTTGGGGAGTAACTAGGCAGACAAGGAGGTTGGTAGGTAGGTAGGTTGGATAGTAAGTAGGCAGACAGGGAGGTAGGTAGGTTGGATGGTAAGTAGGAAGACAGGGAGGGAGGTTGGGGAGTAAGTAGGAAGACATGGAGGTAGGTAGGTAGGTTGGGGAGTAACTAGGCAGACAGGTAGGTAGGTAGGTAGGTTGGGGAGTAAGTAGGAAGACAGGGAGGGAGGTTGGGGAGTAAGTAGGAAGACATGGAGGTAGGTAGGTAGGTTGGGGAGTAACTAGGCAGACAGGGAGGTAGGTAGGTAGGTTGGGGAGTAACTAGGCAGACAGGGAGGTAGGTAGGTAGGTTGGGGAGTAACTAGGCAGACAGGGAGGTAGGTAGGTAGGTTGGGGAGTAACTAGGCAGACAGGGAGGTAGGTAGGTAGGTTGGGGAGTAACTAGGCAGACAGGGAGGTAGGTAGGTAGGTTGGGGAGTAACTAGGCAGACAGGGAGGTAGGTAGGTAGGTTGGGGAGTAACTAGGCAGACAGGGAGGTAGGTAGGTAGGATGGGGAGTAACTAGGCAGACAGGTAGGTAGGTAGGTAGGTTGGGGAGTAACTAGGCAGACAGGGAGGTAGGTAGGTAGGTTGGGTAGTAACTAGGCAGACAGGGAGGTAGGTAGGTAGGTTGGGGAGTAACTAGGCAGACAGGGAGGTAGGTAGGTAGGTTGGGGAGTAACTAGGCAGACAGGGAGGTAGGTAGGTAGGTTGGGGAGTAACTAGGCAGACAGGGAGGTAGGTAGGTAGGTTGGGGAGTAACTAGGCAGACAGGGAGGTAGGTAGGTAGGATGGGGAGTAACTAGGCAGACAGATAGGTAGGTAGGTAGGTTGGGGAGTAACTAGGCAGACAGGGAGGTAGGTAGGTAGGTTGGGTAGTAACTAGGCAGACAGGGAGGTAGGTAGGTAGGTTGGGGAGTAACTAGGCAGACAGGGAGGTAGGTAGGTAGGTTGGGGAGTAACTAGGCAGTCAGGGAGGTAGGTAGGTAGGTTGGGGAGTAACTAGGCAGACAGGGAGGTAGGTAGGTAGGTAGGTTGGGGAGTAACTAGGCAGACAGGGAGGTAGGTAGGTAGGTTGGGTAGTAACTAGGCAGACAGGGAGGTAGGTAGGTAGGTAGGATGGGTAGTAACTAGGCAGACAGGTACGTAGGTAGGTAGGTTGGAGAGTAACTAGGCAGACAGGGAGGTAGGTAGGTAGGATGGGTAGTAACTAGGCAGACAGGGAGGTAGGTAGGTAGGTAGGATGGGTAGTAACTAGGCAGACAGGTAGGTAGGTAGGTAGGTTGGGGAGTAACTAGGCAGACAGGGAGGTAGGGTAGGATGGGTAGTAACTAGGCAGACAGGGAGGTAGGTAGGTAGGTTGGGGAGTAACTAGGCAGACAGGGAGGTAGGTAGGCAGGTTGGGGAGTAACTAGGCAGACAGGATGGGGAGTAACTAGGCAGACAGGGAGGTAGGTAGGTAGGTTGGGGAGTAACTAGGCAGACAGGGAGGTAGGTAGGTAGGTTGGGTAGTAAGTAGGCAGACAGGGAGGTAGGTAGGTAGGTTGGGTAGTAAGTAGGCAGACAGGGAGGTAGGTTGGGGAGTAAGTAGTCAGACAGGGAGGGAGGTAGGTAGGTTGGGGAGTAAGTAGTCAGACAGGGAGGGAGGTAGGTAGGTTGGGGAGTAAATAGGCAGACAGGGAGGTAGGTAGGTAGGTTGGGGAGTAAGTAGACAGACAGGGAGGTAGGTAGGTAGGTTGGGGAGTAAGCAGGCAGACAGGGAGGTAGGTAAGTAGGTTGGGCAGACAGTAGGACAGTAAGTGGTGAGACCCGTAGGTAGGTAGGTAGGTAGGGGAGAAAACAGTAAGTTACGGAGGTGGGTAGGGATGTAAGTAGGCAGACAAACCGGGAAGTAAGTAGACTATGCAGGAAAGTAGGTAATGGGTGTTGTAAGTAGTCCAAGCAGTTGTGTAAGTAGGTAGTAAGTAAAGCTAGTAGGTACCGGTATTTAGACAGATACGTACTCGGCCACCACCAAGAAAACAAATAAAATAATAAAATAGAAAATAAAATACAAATAGGGAAAATGGGGATTGGGCCTGAGCATATAGATAGATAGACAGATAGACGTACTCAGGTAAGTAGGCTGATAGAAAAGACAGGTAGGTATGTATGTTAATAGACAGGGAGGTAGGTACACTCGACCAAAAACAATCTTTACACTGGGGAGCTGTAAATAATCTAGTGTGAACGGAATGAATCGGGTGAAACATACGTCTGTGAGGTATTATCATAAGATTTCGACCCACTTCCAGAATGTTTAGAGCGTTAGTGTAAAGATTGTTTTGGGTCGAGTGTTCGTAAATAGGGAGTGAGGGTGAGAATGAGAAGTAGGTAGGCAGGGCGATAGGTAGGGTATACTGTAGGCAAGCAGGGAGACAGTAGGTAGATAGGACTAGCAGTACGAAAGCAGGTACACAGTTGGTTGGTAGGAAGACAGATATGCAAGTAAGTAGGTAGAGAAGAAGGTAAGCAGGCAAGCCGCAAGGAGGTAGGCAAACAGGAACGTAAATATATATTATTATGTTTTTTTTCCACCAACCAACTTACGGTACCTCTCAACTCAATTAATGAAATCAACAAATACATGTGGCACTCCAAGGACTCGAACCTAGGATAATCACATACAGATGACCCACACAGACAGAATAGAATAAACAGACAAATAAAGACAGCCAAACAAATCACTACCCAGCCACCCAAATACGTTAAGTTAAGTTATGTAGATTGTAGAGCAGATTAACCAGACCACTGAGCTCCATACGTAACTCTCATAGGTCTGGCACCCCAGATACGTGCGCAGATACATGCGCGACATTATTATTACACCGTGAACAGAACAAGACCACAGATTGCCCCCCCCCCCCCCTCTCTCTCCTCTCTCTTATTATCCTATTATACGGGTCTCGGATATAACACGGGGAGTTATAAGGTGATCTACAGTCTGGGTCAATAAAAACAATATCCTGTATCTGCTCCTTTGAGACATTAGGGGAGATGCAAGTAATATATAGGCTACACTATTATCTATCTATCTATCATCTATCTACACGATCCCTCTCTCTCTCATTAATAAATAAATAAATAAATAAATAATTAATTAATTAATTAATTAACGGAGTTTGAAGCAATTTAAGTCATAGGAAGAGGGAAAGACTGATTCTGGGAGAGAGTTCCAGAGCTCAGCTGTTGAGTAGAAGAAAGTTTGAGAGTAACGTTTCACTCTTGGGTTGGCCCAAGTGCCCACCTTAGTGAAATATAACTAAACAAATACACCACCCTTGCACAACTAGGTCTTGCAACTTGTCACGCGGACCCTGCAATGTGACACCCATCATTGCAACAGGATCAAGGGTGGAGATTGGATGCGGGAGAAGGGGTGGAGGACGACGGGACCCAATTTGTTGCACCAATTGACCACTGGCGAGTTTCAGGCTGTATGGAAGTTGGAGCCGTATGCATCGATATCAAACAGAAATGCAATAGTAATATAAGTCTCTGATGGACAGAAAGTACCGTATCTTAAATTGTATTTGAATAAAACTAAAGCAGCGATTAAAATAGATATAGATATATATATATTATATATATATATATATATATATATATAATACTAATGCATGTCTGTGCCAATGTGTTTAACAAGGTGTGTGTGCGTGTGAGTGGGTAGTTTAAGTGTGTGCATCTTCATCCGTGTGTGTGCGCGCGTGGGTAGGTTAAGTGTGTGTGTGTGTGTGTGTGCGCGCGCGCGTGGATAGGTTAAGTGTGTGCATCTTCATCCGTGTGTGTGTGTGTGTGTGCGCGCGCGCGCGTGGGTAGGTTAAGTGTGTGCATCTTCATCGTGTGTGTGTGTGTGCGCGCGCGCGCGTGTGGATAGGTTAAGTGTGTGCATCTTCATCCGTGTGTGTGTGTGTGTGCGCGTGGGTAGGTTAAGTGTGTGCATCTTCATCCGTGTGTGTGTGTGTGTGTGTGTGTGTGTGTGTGTGTGTGTGTGTGTGTGTGCTTGTGAGTGTGTGTGTAACTATGTGGTAATGTGTGTGTGTGTTTATAAGTACGGTAACAGCATATAAATCTATACAGTATGAGCCTGTCAAATTATCCACATGTTAGACTAAGTTTGCTGTGATGGCTTTACCTTATCATATCATGAAGTAAATACTTGTTGCCTACCAATCAGCTCGTGTAGCAGATGTACCAGACAGTGTTAAAGGTTGTTGGTTGCTTTTTATGGTCCCCCCCTTCTTCCTCATGTTTAGCCCCTTTAGTTTTGAGAGTTTAAGACGTTCGTTCCATAAGTTTGGCGATTTTAGAAGTTTCGCCCCATTTCTTAGTTAATATTAGGACATTTCGTGCCCTTTAGGTGTAGATTTTTTCCTGGCGAGCGATAGCGAGCCCGTAATTTTAGAAGGAGGCAGCCTTCGGCCGGCACATAAAAATTTATCTTGAAAAGGGGTCTAAGGGGTGTTTTTTTTTAAGCTTGATGGAGGTCTAACGAGAAAAGTCAAAAATATAATCATAGTTAAACATATAGACCAAACACCAAGCACTGCCCCCTTAACCCCTTCTGTACCGGCGACGTCTTTTTAACTTTATTTTGGCTACTATCATACGATTTTATTCAGTTTAAAAAGGGCCCCCAGCAATTAACAGGCTTCAACATATCTCTCTTAACCCTTTTTTAACTACCACAGATCCTTCTTAAGCTGCACAAACTCGTCTAAATGTAGCTAGAATAAAATTAAAAAGACGCTGCGGTACAGAAAAGGGTTAAGCGGGTGTGACGGTGTAGGTTGAACGTCAGGGTAAACAGGTTAGCTCGGCCACCTTGATAGTAACTTTTTGTGATAGCCAGTGAGTAGTCCGTCTTTGCTTGCACGTTATTATTGCGGTGTGCTGGCATAATAATTCCGTGTATTTTGGCTAGGCTCTTCGTGGTTAACCCTTTATGGAAACAATTACGAGAGCACACACACACTAACATCATATTATGTAATCCAAACTATAAATAGGCCTAAATTTATCGTGAAGGTTAAGGGGCGATGAGCCTGTTTTCTGGACCACTTTCTCCCTCGTAATTATCCCCATTAGTTTGAGGTTTTAAGATATTTGCCGCATTAGTTAGTCGATTTTAAGACCTTTCGCCCCATTTCTTCGTCAATATTTAGACCTTTCGTGCTATTTTTTCCCTGGCGAACGATAGTGAGCCTGTAATGTTGCAAGAACCGGCCTTCGGCCGGGAATTTTTTCTACCGAAAAATGTACAAATTAATCTAGAAGGGGGGATCTAATGTTTTTTTTTTTTTAAATTGATGGAAGTCTAGGGAGGAAACTAGAACAATAATGAATACATGCAAAAATGATGGGAGGTCTAG
>JBAKBP010027249.1:0-30398 GCA_037953745.1 Lithodes maja | reverse complement strand
GTTAGATCATTATTATGAAAGTAGTATACCCTGGATTTAAAAAGATGTGTGGTGTAGTTTTAATCCCCACTAAATTTGGATACTGCATGAGCGGAAAGGTGCATACTACACAGTCAAAGGTCCTGGTCGACACGGTCTCGATATATAGAGTCAATGTAACCGCGGCAGAGGAGTTGGGAAGGGAGGATTCCCAACCTAGTGACCCTAAGATGGCTGCCGAGTTCGACCTGGAACGACTGTGGAGATTGGATCACATAGGCATTAATCCTATGGAGACTGATTATGACTCGGAAGTGGCGCTACAAAGGTTTGACGAGTCTGTGTGCTACTGTGCCTCAGACAAGCAATATAAAGTTAGTTTACCCTGGAAGAACAGTGAGATAAGCCTGCCTACCAACTATAGTTTGGCATTAGGTCGCTTGCGCGCATTGCAGCGGAAATTGTCTAACGAACCGAGCACGCGCCCAGGCGTATGACGATGTATTTCGGAGTTATGAGGATAGGGGCTTTATAGAGAGAGTCGATGTCAGGGAACCGTGTAAGAAGGGTAGGGTTCACTATCTGGCCCATCATGGGGTAAAGAAAGACAGCGTCACCACACCAATACGGGTGGTGTATGACTGTTCTGCCCACCAAGGACAACAACCCCAGTCTAAATGACTGCCTGTTGACAAGTCCGTCCATGGTGTCGGACCTGTCCCAACATCTATTGCGGTTTAGGCTGGGGAAGTATGCCTATACCAGTGACATCGAGAAGGCATTCTTGATGGTCAAGCTAAAGGAGGAAGATAGAGATGTTACCCCGCTTTCTTTGGTTCGGCGACATTAGCGACTCTGAAAGTCCCATCATAATATACCGTTTTCGGGTTGTACTCTTTGGGGCCACTTGCTCGCAGTTTTGTTAAATGCCACAATCAGAAAACATCTAGCTGACACTCATGAGGACACAAGTAAACTATCTCGCGGATTATACATTGACAATTTGCAGGGTACTAGCGATAGTCAAAATTATTTGTTATGTGCATACTGGCAAGCACGCAGATTGTTTGCGGATGCACATCTATTTCTCCGCGAGTGGGTTACTAATAGTGAAGATCTTCAGAGTTTAATACAGGTGGATGGTACGGCATCTCTTAACCAGGAAAAGTCCAGAAATTTGGGGATGATCTGGCAACCTAAACATGACATACTAACTTTTCAAACAAGGTCTTTTGCTCAGCAGACAGGAGCGCACACCAAAAGAAGTCTGTTGAGCAAAGTTGCGCAATTTTTTGATCCTTTGGGTCTAGCATTACCTGTTACCATAAGAGCTAGGATTCTAATGCAGGAAGTTTGGAGACGTAAAATAGGATGGGATGACAGTTTGCCTGAGGACCTGAATGACCAAGGGACATTGTTGTTGAATGAATATGCCATCCTATGTACTAAACCTATACCTCGTAAAGTGGCGGCGTTCGGTGACGTTACGTTACACACGTTTTGCGATGCTAGCGCCACGGCATACGGGGTAGCCATATATGTTGTTACTTCATTTGGGGCACATTTAGTTACAGCCCCGGCCAAGGTAGCCCCGGTTAAAAAGGTAACTATCCCTAAAATGGAATTGACTGCCATGCTGCTATTAGCACGTTTGGTGCAACATGTACGCGCAGCATACGAGAGCGAATTAAATATTGAAATCGTTCATGTATGGTGCGATAGTCAGGTCGCACTCAACTGGATACATAGCAAGAAGTCTCTGCCAGTTTATGTGCGGAATAGGGTAGATGAGATTAGAGCCCTTTTGCCAGACGTTGCTTATCATTATGTAAATACAAAAGAAAACCCTAGTGATCTCATAACTAGGGGTATAACGGCTAGCCAGTTAATGAAGTCCGAATTGTGGTGGCATGGTCCAAAGTGGCTGCTCCATGAAAGTGAATGGACGATATGGCATGCTGTTGGTGAGGGACTTCTGCCACTGGAAACAGTGGCAGTTACAGCCCAACCAAATGAGCCACCGGGTCCTATCATGAAGTGGGCAAGATTCGGTGACTATAATAAACTAGTCAGAGTTGTAGCTTGGGTGTTGCGATATGTATCCAATCTCAAGCTTAAAGTAACGGGCCAACTCTGCAACAGGGGTCACAACATTGATGCTCGTGAATTTAAAGCAGCTGAAGTAACTTTGATCAAATGGGTTCAAGTAGAAACCTTTTCCAATGAATTAGAATCCTTGAAAAGCTCGAATAAGACATTAATGCCTAATATAGTGCGTCAACTACGGTTGCACCTAGACAATGGCCTCATCAGGTGTGAGGGTCGCCTGAAGTGGTCGGGTGTACCAGACGGCACAAACCGACCTATACTTACGCCAACAAGACATCACGTTACTGATCTATTGATCATACGTGCACATAGCGAAGTAAAACACTACGGGGTATGTCATATTATATCAAATTTACGTCTCACATGGTGGATACCCAGAGTTCGACAAGTAGCTCGACGCGTAGTGAGAAAGTGTGTAATATGCCAGAGACTAAAGGGTAAACCATATGCAACTGGACCAGCTCCACCTCTACCTGAATGCCGTGTAAAGCACGTAGAACCTTTCCAAGCGGTAGGATTAGATTACACAGGGGCATTGAAGACGAGGGAGCATGAGAAGGTTTATATATTGTTTACCTGTGCGACGTCTCGAGCGGTACACCTAGAACTATGTGATAATATGTCTAGCGAAGAATTTATGCTGGCGTTCAGACGGTTTTGTGCCCGTCGTTCATTCCCCTCAACTCATTCTTAGCGACAATGCTCCCACTTATGTCCAAGCATCAAAATATCTAAAGGATATGAGTAGTGATCTTACTGTTATCACTTTTTTGGGAGAGAAGAAGTGCGAATGGAGGTTCATTCCAGTTAAGGCACCTTGGTTTGGTGGAATGTGGGAACGATGTGTCGGCATAGTAAAGTCAGGACTAAGAGCGGTTGTAGGACGTGCTCTATTAAAGAAAAGTGAGTTGACGACAGTCCTCACAGAGATAGAGGCAGTCGTGAATGATCGCCCGCTTACATTTGTGTACACCGACCTGCAAGAACCACTACCATTAACGCCAGCTCACTTGCTATATGAAAAACCATTGACTGCGTTTCCATCTGATTTTCAGTCCATAGTAGAGTTAGAGGATCCCTCGTTGTACTCTGAGGTAGCGGTGTCTACGAGATACCAGTATATATCCAGGATAATCGAGGATTTTAGGAAACGGTGGATTAGTGAATATCTACTAGCATTGAGGGAAAGGAGTGTTACTCCCTCTGGTAGACCAACGGCACCTACAGTTGGTGAAGTTGTTTTAATTAAAGAAGATAGGTCTCGTTTATACTGGAAATTAGGCCGCGTATTGGAGGTATACAAGGGGGCAGACTCTGTAGAGCGGGTGGCGCTATTGAAGACAGCCACTGGAACTACTGTTCGTCCTATCGCACGTTTGTACGCTTTGGAGCTCGATTCCGCATTTCAATCTGAGGCTCCACCTGTTATTGCTGGGTCCGAGGATTCTCAAAGGAACGACTCACCTCTTACTGATGGTGATCATGCTCGGACCGGGACGCGTCCCAGACGCGCTGCTGCTGGCGCCGTCGACTTGTGGCGTCAGAAGATAGCCTCTGGGCAACTTTAGGTTTAAGGTGGGGGTTCAGGTCTTTTTTGTGGGGGGAGTGTATCGTATAAATACGATAGAATATGACTCTTTTGTGATCTCGTATGTCTCTGTGACGTCACGATCTCTCCTACAGCACGACGTAGGATGAGTAGATCGTATATTATAAGATTGTAAATAAGTTAAGTTATAAAAGGCCTAATAAGCTATTAAGCAATATTGCCATGGTCTTATGTAGTATATATGAATTTATCGTATATATTAATATAATTTATCGTATAGAGCAACCTAAATGCGGTACGATAATTTGGGCTCCTGGCGGTTTGCCAAGGCAGCAAGGTGTGCTTTTGAGGTACGCCAGAGCCTTCATGAACACCAACCAGTTAACATCCAATTTTCCGCCCTCAGTTGATCGTGCTTTTGTGCCTGTAATCACAATACACATACACTCAGCTACACCATCACGACGCTCTCATCGACATCATGACTGACTGATAGATAAGCATATATTATAATAATCATGTCCATTCCCATGTAATCATTTATTCTTTCTTTAACTTGACTCGTGTCTTGGGACTGAAGTCTCGTTCCCATTGTCCACCGCCATATTGGATAAAACGTTCTCCCTTGCCTCATTGCCACGTGGAACTATTGGTGAGTTAATTCCTGGCTAATATTAACCCTTATAACCTTACCCTATATATACATTTGTTATGTGAGACCTTTGGATATAAATTAGCTTGTTTCAGATTGAATTCAATTTAGATATAGAGTAGTTTTCATTTAGATTGATTTTATTTGATTCATTATAGCTTAGTAATATTTAACTTCCATTGATAGTTTACCACAATAGCTAATCGGCATGGAGCCTTCTCTATCAAGAATAACTATTATTCTATTAACACATCATCATTTTATTTATTTAAATAAGTCTCGTATCTTTCTCTTTATTTTGTCCTATAAGAACACATAAATTACTATTGGTTGGAACCACTGGGTTTATCAAGCATTTTCTCTCTTTCTCGAAATCTGGTTTGGGTCCAATATGGGTCCTTTAAAAATATAAGACAGTCTTAGGTATCTACTGGAACATCTTCACCACCTCAGAGCCGGCTAATAGCTCAACTGGAAATCTTCGCTCCCATCTACTATTTGTCGTCCCTCTTGAATCGCTTGCCTGTAGGTGTGCAAGCCAGCGATGTGACGACAGGCGGCCGAATACTGAAGGTGTATCCGCCTAGATGGGCAGAGCGATGTTAGGCCCGAGGTGGACTTTACTGGAACAAGTGGTGTGGGCTGGAAGGCTGGAACAAGTGGATCCAAGTTTCCATGGGTGCCCAAGCGAGGGAGAGAATGTGGGTTGCAAGAAGTTAGCCCAGTTGAGTCCGAGAGGTGAATGACCCCTGCAGCCTCCCCCACCCCCTTGATATAGTCCCGCCTCCCGCTTTCCGGCGCTGTGATTGCTGAGCCGCCCCGTGCCAGTCGATGTTCTGGCCGCGCGGCTTGAATATTTCTTTCCTTCGCTTTAACACTTTTCTCTCCATAATAAGTCCCTGGAAGCTGGTTGCGAATGTCTTTTAGTGGCTTACGGGAGCATAGGGCTGGCACTGATGCATTAGACCTATTGCAACCAGAGGAAACGGCCTGTGGAGAGAGCGAGAGCGAGTTTAAACGTGAAGCTGTACGTTTGAAGCTGTCAGCTCCGAAAACGGAGGCTTCTGATTGGTTGGCCAGGAAAGCGTGGCATGTATACCTCCAGAGTGTCAAACTCAGCTGGTTTAAAGGGAAGGTTAAAGGGAGCGCGTTGATTGGCTGGCGGCCTTATCACTCCCTACTAAATTAAGGCGAGCTCCTGATCGCCGTAATACCGTTCCTTTGAAATCCTTGCCATCACTCTGCCAATCCACCAGTCCACTATGTTCACAAATACATTTGTGCAACTGTAGTGCTGGATTCTGATTCCCAACTGTAGTTTTTAGCTAATAGGGACTTTCCCCGGTTGACTGAGGAGTTGCTTGAATGCTTGGGTAGTTTGCACTCTCTGTCCCTTTCCGTCGACAATGGCCATTAGGCGACGGAGCCGGTAATGAGGGTCAGTTGGGAGAGGCATTGTGCCTTTCAACTGGCAGCCACGCGCCTCGGGGGTACTATTTATAACCTCGTCCGGATACCTGATTGGTGGACGGCTAATTCTACCACTGCATGTAATTGTTTCTGTGGGGCCCATTGGCTTAGATGACTTTGCTGGACTCTTACCCGGGACGTTGGTCGTTCGGTTCTCCTGTGACTTGTTTAATTTAGTTGAAGGAGAGCCAAGTGGATTTTTATCCTCAGGAAATACTTCTTTTTCCATCATTTATGCTCGGAAACACTCTTCCTCACTACTTAAGGTCTTATTGAAATCTCTCGGGAGATCTGAAACTTCGCTTTTTGGGACCGTAGACTTATCATCATTGGTACGTTCACAGTATTCTCTCTCCGCACTCGTCGTAGCTTCCTCGTCTCCCCCATCCTCCTCTTGCCCGGACTCAGAAAGTCTCTCGTTTGGCTTGCTATTGAAAGACCACCAGAACGGAGAGTCCTCAGTATAATTCCTTCTCAGATTGGGACCTTCAGTGTTGCGTCGAGCTGAGGATGTATTAGGGTTATCGGCCCCGAATTCTATTGCCTCCTCACTTTCTTCCTCGCTACTCCACTCGCTCAGGTCTGGCGGTAAAATACCCTCATACTGTTTGGCATGGCGGATATGGGTAGCCGACACAATACCTCCATGATGCAAGTACAACACTTGGTATGGTCCGTTTATTTCCACAACCCGGAAGGGACCCTCATATTTCTCTTCCAGCTTACCAGCTCTGGTGGGATCATGTCTCTTTACCAGAATATATTCCCCCCCCCCGGTAATATGGATTATTTAGGGTAAGTTTCTTGGGCTGTTGCTGTGTAACATGGTTATGAACTTGTTGCCGTCGCTCCCCTTGCTCTCTCAGATAATGTTCTGGTTGGGAGTATTTGGCGGAATGAATGGGATAGGGTAATAGTCGATCCTGAGGCAGTTTCGGAGTGATTCCGAAAATAATCTCATAGGGAGAATACCCAGTAGTTCTACAAACAGTGGTATTTATCCCCCAGACAATCTCTGGCAGAAGTTCCGGCCAACCTCGGAATATTTCTTCCCCTTGTGAGCTCAAACTAGCCCGTACACAATTCGCTAGCACCCTATGGTTCCTTTCACATACAGCGTTCCCCTGGGGATAATACGGGGAGGTGTGTTGAATCTGGTAGCCCAAGGTATCTCCCAAGTGTTGCCAGATTTCGTTATTAAATTCTTTTTCCCCTATCACTCTTAATGCATCCAGGGGTGCCATATACAAAAATGACCTTCTCCAAGATAACCCTAGCCACGGTTTCAGCTTTCTTGTCCGGAATGGCACAAGCAACCGTATATTTTGAAAAGACGTCAACACAGGTTAAAATGTACCTTTTGTTCGTCTGTCTGGGTAGAGGTCCCATAATGTCCAGAGATAACTTTTCCCACTGTTTACCTGCCATAATGTGTCCAGGCGACTGTTTAGGTCACCGACCATCTTTCCCCCTTTGACATCCCAAACAATTTTGGATAACTTCCTTAACAATTTTGTCGGCTCGCGAGGTCCAGTACCTTTCGTTAAATTGTTTCAACACTCTAGACTGACCCAAATAAGCCCCCCTTCCCTCTTGTCCGTGGAGGATTTGTATCATGTGTTTAGCCTCCAGATAATCTAATACCATCCGGTCCTTAGAATCCGTCCAGGCTCCCTCAGAAAATTTTACTTTGTCTCCATACATAGGATCATCTGTTCCTCGTTAGGTTGAGTGTGTTGGACTGGTGCTACCGGTAATCGAGATAGACCATCGGCGTTGGTGTGTAATTTACCCGGTCTATGTCTAACTTTAATGAAGTATTCCTCCAGGATCCCCTAACACCTAACACTTCCGTTTTCATCTTTTTGAGCCATTGCAAACTATGGTGGTCCGAGATAACTTCGAAATGAACTCTGGCTAAATATGGACGGAAATATTGCACAGGCCAAACTAGAGCCAGACATTCCTTTTTAGTAACGCTGTAATTCTTTTCGCCTTTATTCATCGTCCGGCTGGCGCACGCTACTATGCCTTCTTTCCCATCCACTTTCTGGGCAAATACGGCCCCTAGCCCTTCATCGTAAGCATCGCTGTATAGTTGGAACGGCTTGGTAAAATCAGGATGACAGACTATGGGGCTAGAGGTTAATTTTGGTTTCAGTTGATCGAAAGCTATCTGGCAACTCTGATCCCAGTCAAACGTCCTCCCTTTTTCCAGTCTCTTAGTCATGGGTCGAGCGATTTTTGAGAAGTTTGGTATTAACCTCCGATAATAGGAAGCCATTCCCAGAAACGCTCGGATCCCTTTGACAGTGGAAGGGGGTGAAATTTCTGCAATAGCTTTCACTTTAAGGGGGTCAGGTTGGATACCTTTACTTGAAACTACATGCCCTAGGTATGCTACCTCGCGGGCCCCTAATTGGCATTTGAAAGGCTTCAATTTAAGTCCTGCCCTCCTGATTCTCTCTAATACTTCTTGTAGTCGATTGATATGTTCCTCCCAACTGTATGAACAAATTATAATATCATCCAGGTAAACTAAGTAAGTTCTCCATGTTAATCCCCTCAGTACTTCGTCCATGACTCTAGTAAAACTGGCTGGTCCATTACAAACTCCGAAGGGCAAGACCGTGAACTGATAGAGTTTGCCTTCGCTCGTGGCAAATGCGGTTTTCTCCTGGTCCTCTGACCTAACCGGTGCTTGCCAGTATCCACTTTGTAGGTCTAGGGTAGAAAACCTTGTTGACCCATTTAGTGATTCTAGCGAGTCATCAATACGAGGTAGGGGTTGCGCATCTTTGATGGTGACATCATTCAATTTTCTATAATCTACACAGAACTGAGTGGACCCATCTTTTTTTTTTACCAGGACTACTGGAGATGACCACAGACTGCAGGATTCCACTACTATCCCCTGCTTAATCATCTCCTCTACTTATTCCTTTTCCTTTTGTCTCATAATGGCATTTTGTCGCCTATAAGGTTGTCTAATAGGGGGCCCTTGAGTATGTATCTCGTGGGTGTGTCGGGTTCTGGCTGATCTGTGGTCCCCTTCATCTTGAGCAAACATGTCTCTGTACGTCCAGAGCAATTCATGTAAGGTAGTGGCTTGATCTGACGTTAATTATTTCGGGATCTCAGGTAAGTTAACTAGTCCGTTAGTTCCAACAGTGGTGGGTTGCACGAGTGTAACTTGTCTTCAGTTTTCCCTTTTGATAATTAATCGTGTCATCGCCAAAGTTAGCCAGAACTAATTTCGTCTGGTCGGTAGTAATAAAGGTGGGAGATATTCTCACATTATTCTGTGCATCAGGTTAAAAAATTCCGGCAGTCATTCCCTGGGATTTAGGAATTTCTATCATTCTCCAAGATCTAGGGGGAATAGAGAGTTTCCCCGTGGTAGCTACTATTTGAGGTCATAGGGTGGTCGTCGTGTCTTTCGGCCCGCACTGTATAGTTACCCTCAACTGACTCATGAGATCAATTCCCAGATATCCATCGACTCCGCTATTATATTTTCCTGATAGAACACAAAAATTTGTGGTGAATTTAATTCCCTTCCATTGTACCACCACCGTATTAGTCCTCCCTAGAATCGTCAATGGTTGACCCCCGGCTCCTCACAACTGAATACTAGTTTGATTTAATGGCCCTATTTCTTTCTGACTATTCCTCACAAAATTCTGCAAAAGACAACTTCTGTTTGCCCCTGTATCAATTAACATGTTCGCAGCTTTCCCATTTATTACTATGGTTTCACAAGGCGTTTGTCTCTCTAATATATTGACCTCATTATATCGCCCTTCCATGTGAGGTTTAAGGGAATTTTTTTTCCCCCTTCCGGCATTGTGATTTTTGGCTGGGTTCTGTCTCCCTGTATTCTACTGGAAGTATTCCTCCCTGGTTTGGATCTGTCACCCTTGGTAGGGGTCGATCATTTGGAGGTGTGAGCCTTGAGTTAAATCTAGGTGTTGGGGTTTGGGGATGGTTGGAACAGTTCCTAGCTAGGTGTCCGGTTTGTCTGCATATATAGCATCGGATCATTGTTCTCTGATACCCTTTGTTTGGGTTTTCCTCCTCCCCTTTCTTTTTCTCCTCTCTTAACTCTCTGGCTTCCATTATTTTCTTAATCACCTCCATGAGTTCCTTAGTGGTAGTCACTTCATGGATAATGCAGTGCCCTCTAACTTCCACAGGACATGCTTGAATCATAATCTCTCCGATTTCTGTTTCCTGGCTCTCTTGGTCCATGTGGGGGTACGCAAGTTTGACATTTTTCGTGATATCCCTCCTCAGGGTTCTCACATTTTGGCCGTCTAGTTTCATACTCTTTAGTTTGTCTCTGGCCTTCCTTGTGGAGGTTTCTCGGCCAAATTCTTCAATTAGAGCACTCCTAACTTCTGCCCATGACACTAGTCCCTCTAGACGTACTCTTACATCGTTTAGGGCCTTGCCTAAGTGTGCCTTTCCATAGGCGATCTTCTTTCCATCTTCTCCTACGTCAAGTTGCGTGAGCTGACATTCTAATTGTTCAATCCATAACTCAATTTCTTCTTTCCCCTCTTCCCATAATCTGAACGGTAATACTGCCGTCATTATGTCTGATCTGTTAGATAAATATACTCAATCTAAACAATTTGTCGAATCCCACCGCTTGCCACCAAAATGTCGTACTTATTTTCTTATTCTAAATATACTACTAAGGTGGGGAATAATTCGACAGTCATTTAGAAGTTTGTTTACTTTATTTAATAAAAACTACTACTAACTTTATGCTAACCTAGTAACTATTTCTCTGTTCGGGCCGAAAGTAGTTCAATACATAGATTGAATATTTCGTCGACCCACCATAGGTTAGTACATTGGAACTCGAGAGCTCCCGTTACCACCTATTTGGGTTCCCGCTATTCAGGTATTGACTCACTTCGACTTCGATCCAAAGGCACGTTACTAGTCTCCAAAATAATATAGTTTTACCGGGCCCTACTGTGTCTACTCAAGAGACCAGGGCATTAATAAATCCGACCTTTATTTCCCTATCTAGAATAAGAGATATATTCTTAACTAAACTTCAAAATAATATAACTTTACCGGGCCCTAATATGTCTACTCAAGAGACCTGGGCGTTACTACATATGACACTCTTATATTATATATTATCTTAACCCTATATAATATATCTACTCAAAAGACCAGGGTGTTACTACACTTGACCTCGATCTCCCTATCTAGAATACTCTTAGATTATATATTCTCCTAACCCTATTACCAATAAGTCCATATGTCACGTATAACACCTATTTCAATAATATATCTCAGCAAATGGCTTGATATGATCAGTATCTCAAAACCCCTACATGAACAATATTCACCGCTTAATCTTCTACATATATTTTAGGATTACAACATTATCCTGGACTTAATACTCGTAACGCTTACCACGGAACTGACGGAATATTCCTTCAAACAATATGATTGATAATGTTTCCTTTATAACAAAAAGATATCGTTGATCATACGGACTAGTGTCCTCCTTACCTATCTCTCAAACTAAAGCTGATCTAATTGCAACTATTCTTTATTCCCCTGAGCCTTATAGTTGCTTATCTATTGATGAATTATCCCCTCTTACTTTAATGTTAATATCTATTTGCTGTCCTACAAGATCCTATACTATTGATAGCTAATCGGCATGGAGCCTTCTCTATCAAGAATAACTATTATTCTATTAACACATTATAATAATTCTATGTTACAAAGGAGTACAAAGGAGTACAAAGGAAATCAAGCAACAACAGATCTAGTGACCCTTCTAGGTTGCTTGTCCTCCAAAACACTGAGAATCAAGTGTCCAAACAGTGGTTTAGAGTGGGTAAGGGAACATTGGAAAGGGAATTACTGCCCTGGAACTAATGTCCGTGGCAGAATTAGGAAGTTAGTAGAGGACAGATGGGTTAGTAACTGAGGGGGGGATAAAATAAAGTTATTCATTTACAAACGCAGTCAGTCGCGGGTTTGATGCGAGATATTTGTCTAGGCGGAGTTTAAATGAATCAACGGTGATGCAGTCTATAACGTTTCGGGGAAGCCCATTCCACAAGTTGACAACTCGATTGAAGAAGAAATTCTTAGATTCGTGCGAGTTAAAAGATTTACCAATAATTTTGCAACCGTTTCCCCCGCGTGTAATTAGATTGGTCGATAGTGAAGTACTTACTACAGTTCATATTGTCGATGCCTTTGATGATTTTGAACACTTGAATTAAGTCACCTCTTAATCTGTGCTGGGTTAAAGGAAATAGATTTAATTCTCTAAGACGCTCTTCGTATGGTTTGTTCTTTAGGCTAGGTATCATTTTGGTAACTCTACGTTGAACTTGTTCTAGCTTGTTTATATCTTTTTGGTAATAAGGGCACCAGGATTGAACACAGTATTCCAGAAGAGGGCGGACTAAGGAATTGTAAAGGGTTAGGATAACTTCTTTGGATTTATGCTCAAATGACCTGCCTATAAAGCCAATTATTGTGTTTGCCTTCTTAACAACTTCTGAACATTGTTGACTCGGTTTTAGGTTACTCGATATTGTTACTCCCAGATCGGTTTCTCTGTTTACATTCTTAAGCTGAGTGCCATTCATCGAATAGTTTGCTTTCTCATTTAGGTATCCGATATGTAGTACTTTACATTTATCCGCATTGAAACTCATTTGCCAAATTTGGGCCCAACATGACAATTTATCTAGATTGTGTTGCATATTGTCAACTTGTTCTTTTGAGAGTACGCTATTTGCAATTTTTGTATCGGCAGCAAATTTTGAGATTGTACAGGTGAGACCCTCATCTATGTCATTGATGTAAATTAGAAAGATAATTGGTCCTAGTACCGATCCTTGGGGTACCCCGCTACTTACATTGGTCCATTTAGATGCCTTACCGTTTATGACTACTCTTTGCTTTCTGTTGCTGAGCCAATTTTCTATCCATTTCAACACACTGTCTTGTATTCCATGCGCTTTTAGTTTTAGCAGTAAACGTTTGTGGGGAACTTTGTCAAAGGCCTTTTGAAAATCAAGGTATATAATATCTACAGCTTTACTCTCATCGTAGAGGTTGCGGATATCGTGGAAGAAGTCTAAGAGGTTTGTTAAACAGGAACGTTTTTTACGAAAGCCGTGTTGAGTATCTTTAAGTATGTTATTTTCCTCTAAGTGATTTACGAGTCTGTCTCGTATGACCGTTTCTAGCATTTTACATACAACTGAGGTTAAGCTAATTGGACGATAGTTACTGGGTAGGGGTTTGCTGCCTTTTTTGAATATCGGTGTTACGTTGGCTAGCTTCCACTGATCAGGCATAGTTCCAGACTGCAAGGATTTATTGAATAGTAATGTCAGTGGTTTGGAGAGCTCATCCTTAGCTTCCTTTAGAACTCTAGGCGAGATTGTATCAGGTCCAGGCGTTTTATTTACCTTGAGTTTATCTAAACAATTCAATACCTCTCTCTGTAACGGTGATATTGCTTAGAACATCTGAATTATCAATCTGAATCGGCGATGGTGTAGGGATATCACTGAGGTCTTCTGTTGTAAAAACTGATGCAAAGAAGGTATTGAGGGCATTACTCATTTGTACTTCGTCTTTGGTGTATTCTCCATTTTCATCGACTAACGGTCCAAGAGTTGAATTAACTACTTTTTTCTTTCTGATATAACTATAGAATTCTTTCGGGTTTGTTTTACTTTGATTCGCAGTATGTAACTCTAAGGTCTTTTTACTTAGCTTAATTAACTTTTTGGCTTTGCGTCGTAGCTCTACAAATTTCACCTGTTCTTCGTCATTTTGTGAGGATTTTAATCTATCATTAGCAAATTTTTTAGCAAGCAGGCAGTTTGAAATATTTTTATTCCACCATTTGGGCTTATTATTATGGCCTGGACGCCGTATTTTCGATGGTATGCAGTCTTGCACTGCTTTTAGGTAAGTGGTTTCGAATAATTTCCAAGATGTATTTATGTCGTTATTGTTAATTAAAAAGCTCCAGTCAGTTTCTTTAAACATAGCTCTAAGTTTATGGAAGTTTGCTTTCTTGAAATTAGGGACTTTTTCGATGCTACTATTTGGTTCGTTACTAGTAAACTTTAAAGTGAAAGTTATCGTACGATGGTCGCTGTTACTGTTGTTGCAGGATTGTAGATATACACACAGGCTTGTAATGTAGTTTAATCAGCTTAGGTAGATATTACAATAGATGTTTACAGGTCGAGAGCTGAGCTATAACTGGCAGCTAATGCTGTCTGAGCATACTGAGTCAATCAGTGCGAGTGCGCAGGTTGAGTGAATCATTATGGAAAATGGAATACTGAAACAATTTGATCAGGGAGACTAAACTAAATGACATATCATGACATCCCCCTTTCTTTAAGTAATTTAATTTTACAAATATTGAATAGCTCTCAATTAATTATTTTATACTTTTTAGCATTGACAAATAGTTTGATATTATCTACTGACTCTTACAGATACTTTAAATGAGTATTGTAATCAATAAACATTGCGCCAAAAAACATTGAACAAACATTAATAGAAACTAAATTAACTTTATTTATGTTTAACATAACTGATAAAGAAGATAACTATTGTATTTACAATATTTACATTGTTTACATCCTACCATCTTTTGTAGGATTAATAAACACCAGACATTTTATTCATTTACATATAACCATACTTCTGCGGCTTTTTTACAACTCTTCCGGATCTCGTACATTGTGGTTTATTATCACCAATGGTATTATCCTTCCCTGCTGTCTTAGACGGATCGTGGTGATGGTTGTATTGTTCAGGAGACGGGCTTGTAGGTGGTTTGGATGTGGTAGGTTCCGATGGTTCTTGCTGGATGTTGAATTTTACCGCTTTTGTGCTTGATGGATTTTGTTCTCGAATGTGTTGCCGGGTTTCATCTCAAGATTGATCCACTTGGTGTCTCTACCACATATGATCTCGGTTCTTGACAGGTATCCTTGACAGTAGCTGGATTCCAGTGTCCTGTTTTGTGGTCTTGAATACGGACTTGCTGGCCTGGTACAAGTGATGGGAGATCTCTGGCGTGTGTGTCATAATATTTCTTCTGTGATTCCTGTTTCTGCCGCATATGTTGGTGAATTAGATCTTTCTGTCCTTGCCGGTTGTAGATACGAACAGGTAGGTTCCCCTTCATCTTCCTGTTGTTCAGAAGTTCCGCTGGGCTGGGTAGTATATTATCAACCGGTGTTGTACGTAGGGAGAGAAGTGCCATGTATGGGTCTTGATTACTGGCTTTGGCTTTTGTGAGAATGTTCTTTACAGTTTGGATTGTTCTCTCGATGTAACCATTGGATTGCGGATAATGAGGAGAGCTGGTGACATGACCAAAACCCAAGGATTCCGCAAAATTCCTGTAGCACTCCGAGTCAAACTGTTTACCATTATCACTGATAACATATTCTGGTATACCTTGTTCAGAGAAAACTTGTTTAGTGGCGTTTATTACTGCTTGGCTGGTAACTGCTGAAGGCATTTTCCTGATCACAGGGAATTTCGAATAATAGTCACTTATGATCAAGTACTCAGCTGAATCAAAATGAAACAAATCAGTACCTACAAATTGCCACGACCGTGAAGGTATTTCATGTTGTAACAAGGTTTCTTTGCTCTGAGATTTCTGGTTCTGTTGACATATTGCACAGTTTTTTATCATTTGTTCTATGTCGTTGTTGATATTTAGCCAAAATACACAGTCCTTTGCTCGTAATTTACACTTTTCGATTCCTTGATGACCTTCGTGAATCTTATTTAGGATTTCTTTTGTCATTGAACTTGGGATAACAACACGTTCACCTTTGAGAACTAAACCATTTTCGATTGACAACTCGCCTCTGAATGAGTGATATTTACGGAGTGTTGCTGGCAATTCTTTGACTTTCTCTGGCCATCCTGCAAATATATATCCCTTTAGTTCTGATAGTTCATGATCCTTCACTGTTTCACCACGCAACTGATCAATTTTCTGGCTACTAAACTGTACGAAACTAATTTGAACATCCAAGTTGATGTGGCTGTCCATCGTTGAAGGTAGACGGGATAATCCATCAGCTAACAACATTTCCTTGCCTGGCCTGTAGACTATCTTGACGTCGTAGTTTTGGAGTCTTAACAACATCCTCTGGAGCCTAGGGGGAGCTGCAGTCAGGTTTTTTAGTTGTATCCTTTCAAGGGGTTTGTGATCGCTCTCTACTGTGAATGGTTGACCATATACATACGTGTGAAAACGCTCGCATCCAAAAACAACAGCCAACATTTCCCTTTCGATGTTGGCATAACGTTGTTCTGTAGCAGATAGTGATTTTGAGGCAAAAGCGACTGGTTTGCCATCCTGGACGAGTGCTGCTCCTAGTCCTCTCTGTGATGCGTCTACTTGGATGGTAACTGACTTGTTGGTGTCGAAGTATGAGAGTGTGACTGCTTTACACAGTATATCCTTGACTCTTTGAAATGCTTTGGTGTGGGAAGAAGTCCATGTGAAATCAGCTTCTTTCTTGAGAAGATCACTGAGGTTTGCCGTTTCAGTTGACAGTTTTGGGATGAAAGGAGCCATGTATGTTATAACTCCCAAGAATTCCTGAAGTTGAGTTGGGCTACTTGGCACAGGGAGAGATTTGATAGCCTCCACTTTCTCTGGGTCGGGGTGCGATCCGTGACTGTCATACAATGTACCAAAGAACTTAATTTGTTTCTCGTCAATGGCACACTTCTCACTGTTGAATGTTAACCCATACTGTCTGGCTACTTTAAACAGGTTGTGCATATTCTCCTCGTGCTCTTCTTTAGTTCTGCCGAATACCACCACATCATCTGCAATACTGATGACACCTTCACAGTTCTCCAAAATCTGGTCCATCTTTCTTTGGAACACATCTTGCGACATCAGAAGACCAAATGGCATACGAAGATACTTGTAGCGACCAAATGGGGTGTTGAAAGTTGTAAGATTTGTGCTAGGGTCATCCAATTCGACTGACCAGTACCCATTTTTTGCATCAAGCTTGCTGAAGTGTTTGGCACCTGCTAGCTTATAGGTTATCTCTTCTACCGTTGACACTTTATGATGACATCTCTTGATACATTTGTTCAGGTCCTTTGGATCCAGGCATATCCTTAATTTTCCGTTGGCTTTTCTTGTGCAGACAATACTACTCACCCAGTCAGTCGGGTCTGTTACCTTCACAATAACACCACTTTGTTCCATTTCGTCGAGTTCCTTCTTCAGCTCGTCTTTCACCTGGATGGGAAATTTACGAGGTGAATGCACGACTGAATGTGCGTCATCTCTGAGTGTGATATGATACTGGCCTGGAAACTTGCCTATGCGGTCAAAAGTGTCCGGGTAGAGGTTCTTCAAATCCTCCACAGAACTGATAGAGCTTGCATTCTTTTCAGATTTTGCTTTGGTGTTGATTTCACAATGTAAGGTTACCAATTTTAGAGCTCTTGAGCTTGGAAGTCCGAGTATCGCTGGTCCTTCAGTCTCCACTATGTAGAATTCTGTTTCAATCCAGTCACTTATGTTGTGTTTACAAGGTAACTTAATCGATCCATAATGTGGAATATTTGTCCCGTTGTATGCTGTAAGCACCACACTCCTTCCCTGTACTTTGTTTGTTTGTGGGTTGCCCTCTGCATTGAGACGTTCAGGAAACAGGCGACGATACATACAAACAGGTATCGTGTTACCTTGGGCACCAGTGTCTATTTTCACTCTTATATCTGCCCTAACTTTTTTTTCTGGTATCTTGGTGGTAATGGAGGTGAAAGCTTCGTCTCTTGTGTCGTTCCCGAGTTTGCTAATGGCAGATACTTGCACTGTGTCAATGGAAAGAAAGTTGTAATCTTCACTATCATCTGATTCATACCGCACAGGAAGTTGTAATCTTCACTATCATCTGATTCATACCGCACAGAAAGTTGTAATCTTCACTATCATCTGATTCATACCGCACAGAAAGTTGTAATCTTCACTATCATCTGATTCATACCGCACAGAAAGTTGTAATCTTCACTATCATCTGATTCATACCGCACAGAAAGTTGTAATCTTCACTATCATCTGATTCATACCGCACAGAAAGTTGTAATCTTCACTATCATCTGATTCATACCACACAGAATGTTGTAATCTTCACTATCATCTGATTCATACCGCACAGAAAGTTGTAATCTTCACTATCATCTGATTCATACCGCACAGCATGTTGTAATCTTCACTATCATCTGATTCATACCGCACAGAATGTTGTAATCTTCACTATCATCTGATTCATACCGCACAGAAAGTTGTAATCTTCACTATCATCTGATTCATACCGCACAGCATGTTGTAATCTTCACTATCATCTGATTCATACCGCACAGAATGTTGTAATCTTCACTATCATCTGATTCATACCGCACAGAAAGTTGTAATCTTCACTATCATCTGATTCATACCGCACAGAAAGTTGTAATCTTCACTATCATCTGATTCATACCGCACAGAAAGTTGTAATCTTCACTATCATCTGATTCATACCGCACAGAAAGTTGTAATCTTCACTATCATCTGATTCATACCGCACAGAATGTTGTAATCTTCACTATCATCTGATTCATACCGCACAGAAAGTTGTAATCTTCACTATCATCTGATTCATACCGCACAGAATGTTGTAATCTTCACTATCATCTGATTCATACCGCACAGAAAGTTGTAATCTTCACTATCATCTGATTCATACCGCACAGAATGTTGTAATCTTCACTATCATCTGATTCATACCGCACAGAATGTTGTAATCTTCACTATCATCTGATTCATACCGCACAGAAAGTTGTAATCTTCACTATCATCTGATTCATACCGCACAGAATGTTGTAATCTTCACTATCATCTGATTCATACCGCACAGAAAGTTGTAATCTTCACTATCATCTGATTCATACCGCACAGAATGTTGTAATCTTCACTATCATCTGATTCATACCGCACAGAATGTTGTAATCTTCACTATCATCTGATTCATACCGCACAGAATGTACTTTTGTTGATTTTGCATTTTCTTGCTGTCTTGATTTGTGAGAAGAGTCGCGTGCTGGATTTTTGGAATATTGGCCATGTTGTCTTGGTCCTCTTGAAGTAGAGCCTGGTCCTCTTGAAGTAGATCTTGGTCGGCGATTTTTCAACAGTCTTTCTCGATTTGTTTGGTCCGATAAGCACATTTTCTCCCAATGGTTCTGCTTACCACACTTCCGGCAGGTTGCACCGTATGCTGGACATCTACTTTTGTTGTGGTTTCGACCACACTTAAGACATACGTTTGTACTCCTGTGTCTGTTGCTGATCATGTGTACCTGTGTTGTGGAACTGCTGTCAATTTCGGCCATCTGTTTCATGTAGTCCATTGAAGCCTCATATGTTCTTCCTAAATCCAGTGCTTGATCCATAGTGAGTGTTTTCGGCTTTCCAAGTAAGTCTTTCTGAAGTTCGGTGTGTCTGGTCCCTGCAATGAACTGCTCTATTACTCGTTCTTGGTACTCTGCATCAGTAAATTCACATTTCTGGGCATGTAGTTTGCATCGCGACACGAACTCATCGATAGATTCTCCTTCCTTCTGTTTGTATTTTTGTAAATAAAATCTGGCCACTCTGAAGTTAATTTTCCGCTCAATTTGTGTCATGAAGTTCCTCCATATGACGTCCGGGTTCTTCTTCTCCTCTTCTGCTAAATCCCATGAGTTGAATAGCTTCAGTCCTTGTTTACCAGCGAACAATAAAATATGGTCCACTTGCTTCTCCCTTTTGATGTCCTTGATAGAAAAATATAGATTGCAGCACTGCTTGAATATCTTGATTTCGTTGGTTTGATCTGGATTCGACCAATCCATTCGTGGCATGACCGAATCAGACATATTGGCGAGCAAACTAGTGTACAGTTGCTTACTATCTATCTATCTATCTATTGCCTGACGCCGCGATCCCCGAAGGGGTGGCCACGAACGAACCGCCCCCATGCACCTCTGTCCCCAGTCAGTCGACGCCCCTCCCCCCAACCAGCACCGCCTTCATTCATGTAGTTCCTCACTCCATCCTTCCACCTCATATTCGGTCTACCTATCCCCCTCTGTCCCTCCACCTCGCTCTCGTACACCCTCTTAGTCATTCTCTCGCTTTCCATACGTTCCATATGGCCGAACCATCTCAAGTTGTTCCTTTTCACACTTTCCAGCACATCTACCTCCACACCACACCTCCTTCTTACTTCATTAGTCTGTCTATCCCTCCATGTAATTCCGCACGCACTCCTTAAGTAATTCATTTCCACTGCTCTCACTCTTGGTCTGAGTCGCTTACCAATGCTTACAGTTGCTTACCAATGAATTATATTGTTGCAAATAATTTGTTGATGAATGTCGAAGATAGTTGATGGTCACACACGTAATCCTAAGCATTGCACAGGAAACGAAGTAATAATGTTTTTAGCCACGTATTGATTGATGTGTGACAAGACTGCAGGCTGGAATCCACTGTAGCTCTTTGTGAAAATGGCGGGAAGATCTCGAGGAAAAAAAGCGGGAAACTTGGTAACATATGTAGCTGCTGCTGCTGTGTCTCTCGTCGTAATACAAATCGTAGGCGCTGTGTTGTTGTAGGGTTGGGTTGTCGTCCATGCTGCCACCATATCATAATTCTATGTTGTTGCAGGATTGTAGATATACACACAGGCTTGTAATGTAGTTTAATCAGCTTAGGTAGATATTACAATAGATGTTTACAGGTCGAGAGCTGAGCTATAACTGGCAGCTAATGCTGTCTGAGCATACTGAGTCAATCAGTGCGAGTGCGCAGGTTGAGTGAATCATTATGGAAAATGGAATACTGAAACAATTTGATCAGGGAGACTAAACTAAATGACATATCATGACACACATCATCATTTTATTTATTTACATAAGTCTCGTATCTTTCTCTTTATTTTGTCCTATAAGAACACATCAAGAATAAAAATATAAGACAGTCTTAGGTATCTACTGGAACATCTTCACCACCTCAGAGCCGCCCAATAGCTCAACTGGAAATCTTCGCTCCCATCTACTATTTGTCGTCCCTCTTGAATCGCTTGGCTGTAGGTGTGCAAGCCAGCAATGTGATGACAGGCGGCCGGATACTGAAGGTGTATCCGCCTAGTAGGGGAGAGCGATGCTAGGCCCGAGGTGAACTTTACTGGAACAAGTGGTGTGAGCTGGAAGGTTGGAACAAGTGGATCCAAGTTTCCATGGGTGCCCAAGCAAGGGAGAGAATGTGGGTTGCAAGAAGTTAGCCCAGTGGAGTCCGAGAGGTGAATGACCCCTGCAGTCTCCCCCACCCCCTTGATATAGTCCCGCCTCCCGCTTTCCGGCGCTGTGATTGGCTGAGCCGCCCGCTCGGCCAGTCGATGTTCTGGCCGCGCGGGTTGAATATTTCTTTCCTTCACTTCAACTCTTTTCTCTCCATAATAAGTTCCTAGAAGCTAGTTGTGAATGTCTTTTAGTGGCTTACGGGAGTATAGGGCCGGCACTGATGCATTAGACCTATTGCAACCAGAGGAAACGACCTGTGGAGAGAGCGAGTTTAAACGTGAAGCTGTACACGTAGCTGTCAGCTCCGAAAACGGAGGCTTCTGATTGGTCAGCCGGGAAGGCGTGGCATGTTTACCTCCAGAGTCCAGAGTGTCAAACTCAGCTGGTTTAACGGGAGCGCGTTGATTGACTGGCGGCCTTTTTACCTTAATCATTAAGTCTCCCAAACCTAAGGCAATTTGGTTCGTTGCTCATCGCCGCCAGCTCAGACACCCTGTTACCTGTGGCCAAAGCCATATGGAACACAGCCTTCTCCTTCCCCACCTTATTCCCCCCTCCCTCCCCTCCTCAATTATCACCTATTTTCCCTCTTATTATCATCATTTATCGGTTATTTTTCTCTCCCGCGATAATGTAGCACAAGTGGGTTGCAGAAAAGATCGATATGTAACACCCAGACACCAGCCCACACCGCCCCGCTCGTCTCAGTTACCTCACAGACAGCGAGAGAGGAGGGTTGCCTGTAGCTCTCTCTCGCCTGACATTACGACCGGGTGGCCAATATCTTCGTTTTTCACCACCCAAATGCTTTTCCCACTTATTTTAGCACTCTTGAAGGTTCATATATACATCATATATGTAAAATAAAAGCATACCGAAAACAAATAATGGTCTATATTGTAAATATAACGAATTCTGTCAGAATCCAAGGCTAGAAATACACAAATAACTACCCTAGCCCCTAGGTCTATTTAGCGCTTGTCAGGTTAACAGTGAGTCAAAATCCGGCACATGATTATACTTGCGCGAATGAAGCAAAGATAAAGCTTTGTCAAGTGACCGGGTAGGCATGAGCTGAGAGGGTGGTGGGCGAAGCTTGAAACATGCCCTCATGAACCCTTTCTCCTCTGCCTGCGGTATAGACAGCACTGTTAAATAAAAAAAGGAGTTCTAATAGCAGACAAATGATTCTTCAGTGTAACTACAGAAAGGCGTTGCTGTTCAAACAAATAGTCCAAATACTTGAAAATCAAAGCTACTGATGCGTCATTTTGCACCGTTCCAGGTTGTGAAAGACTTCCAATGACATTGATATTGTCTCCTGGTAGACATAGTATACTGATTAACCTCTCTGCTGCGTAGGTGGGGTATTGGCCACCCCTCCCTGTGCGGAGGTATTTAGACTGTTTCCTAAACTCAAATCGTCATCATACCATAAATATCATTAATACTTATCCATATGCGCCTATTTTACATTGATTATAAAGGTATTAACCTGTTACAGCAATAAAACATGTGGAAACAGCGTTTGAATGGTCAAAATCGGCGATAGAGGCCGGGAGTTACACAACGTATGGCTCAGGCAGCTTGCCAGCCAGCTTGCCAGCCAGCCAGCCGTGAAGACGGCTGGAGAGACACTGTTGCGTGGTAGTCTCTCTCTCGCTCTTTCCCACGCTTGGTAACACAGCTTACCACGCCCTGCTAGCAACTCGCTAATGTTAGCACGAATATATACCTAAGAATAAGGGAATAACAGGGAGAATAGGTGATAATCGAAGGGGTGTGGGGGGGGGGGGGGGAAGGAGGGGATGTATTTAAAAAAAAAAAAAAATTGATACAGGGCTGATTTAAATGTTTTTTTTTAGGCCTTGGGTTATATAAGGCTTCCCGCAGCGCACCAGTGAAACTTATATAAGTCTTGCTGCACTTGCCGGGTTAAGGAATTTATTAGTGACGATCTCTCCATACGGAGTTAACCATTTGGCATTCTGAATGTCCAGAAGGCAATAGTCAGCGAGGTCTTTAGGTTGCCAATTGTCTCCAAGTGAAACTACGAGATCGGGCGTGACACCAGGTTCTCGCACCACATTTTCAACTGGTCGTACCACACCTGAGCCAACCATAGAGGTGCAATCATCGAGACTGAGCCCCGGTAACCCCGTAGTTCGTGAGCTACCTGACACATGAGTGAAGCGTCTGGAGGCGGAAAAAGATAGATGGAATTCCACCTGTTCTAGTCATCCAACAATGCGTCTGGACCCCCTGCCGAAGTAATTTCCCGGCGGGTTAGGTAGAAAGGAAGCCTGTGGTTTTCCTTGGATGCGAACAGATCCACTTGTGGATGGTATGGCTCTGCAATTATCTGGTTGAAGATGTTTTGCTTGATTGCCCATTCTACTTTGGTGCTCTGTCGCCAGGACAGAGCGTCTGCCCAGACGTTCGCTACACCTGTGAGGTATGATGCATGGAGATGAATGTTCAGATCTTCGGCCAGAACAAAAATCGCTTCTGACAACTCTAGCAACTTCCGAGACCTCGTTGACCCTTGCTTTTGAATGCAGGACACCGCATTCAAATTGTCCATTCAAAACGCTATTAATTTCCCCCGCAAGGAGGAGCCGTGAGTTTGAAGGAATAATAAAGGGACTAAGAGCTCTTGCTCGTTGATGTGAAAATTCTCGGTTTGGGACCAAAGACCCTAACCCTGATGGCCTAGGCTCGACTGATAACCCCAGCCTATTGTCCCTGAAGCATCTGTGACTACCCATACCGTAGGTGGGGGAGAAACCCACGTCATTATTGAGTGCAACATTTCTCTCCTCGCCCAGACCGACAGTAAGTCGTGAATTAATGGAGGAATTTTCCAAAACTTTCCCGCCGGCAATAGCGGGAAATATTTGTTTCCTTCCAAGATTAATCTCTGTACTTTCAATCGGCCCAACTTTACAGTTAGTTGAATCCAATTGAGAGAACCGACCAGGGATTCCCATGTCCTTCTCGTGGTGTTCAGACTGTGGAGAAACAAGAATAATTTCTTTCGAAATCTGATGCGGTTGTCCACACTCTGACTGAGAGTAAGATTGGCTGTGTCCCAGACCAGCCCTATCCGCTGAATTACCCATGTGGGAACAAGATGCGACTTTGCCAAGTTGACCTTGAACCCTAGGTATTGTACATGGTTTATAATGTGATTGACATGGATATTGCATAGACTCTCTGACTCCGCCACTACCAGCCAGTCGTCTCGGTACCACAACACCTTGATTCCCTGATTTAACATGGGCATGAGGGCATGCCGGACTGATTTTGTAAATATTCTCGGTGCAAGGTTCAACCCGAATGGCATTCTCTGAAAGACATAAGTCTCTTGCCTTATCCTCAATGCGAGGAATTTCTGGAACCTTTTGTTTACTGTGACATGTCAATAGGTCTAACGAGCACATCCAACCTTGCGGCGGAAGTGTTAGCCTGATGTGATTCACAGTGAGCATCCTGAACGATGTGTTGTGAATGTGTCGATTCAGACAAGACAAGTCTACGACTGGTCTCATCTGAATGCTGTTGTTGTATGTTGTATGTTGTATGCTGTCCCTCTTTGGTACGAGAAAAAGTCAGGACGTGAAAACAGGGCAAGTTGGATTGACCGGGACAATGATATGCTTGGTGATCATTTCCTGGACTAGTGACTCCACCTCTAAAGAAACATGATTGACTTCTAGAGTTTGACATAAACGAGGTCGCCGGAGCCACTGCCAGGTGATGCCCGTACGTACCACTGTCCTTGCCCAAGTTCGCCGGGGCCAGGCCCGGTGACACGTCCGAAATGACCCAGTTACTTGACTGGGTCTGTCCGGTAGAACTACCCTCGGATCCAACTCGCCCTCGATAGGCCCCGGGAGAGAGAGAGAGTTTGAGCTGTGACTATTTTTTTGATGGTGGAGGGGTAGGGTTAGACGGCTGACTGGTTTTGGCAGACGTCGATCCCTGACCTGATCTGTGTTGTGACTTATTCTTATACCACTTCCCTGTTTGTTTTCCCTGTTTAGGCTTGAGCTGAGTACTCCCCTTTGCCGGGGGAGACATAGGACGCTGAAAGGACTTAGATCAACTAGGCTGGGATTTACCACTGCTCTTAGGCTTGTAGTACGGTTTCTTAAAATGCTCCTTCCTAGCCTGGGAAGTACTCGGCTTGATGCTGTCAACCATATTGTAAACTGCTTTCCAAGTCTCAGGGCTAAGCAAAGATGAAGTTAACACAGGTGAGAGAGTTACCCGGCGGCCAATGTCGTCCAGTAACTTTTTTACCATATATACTCTCAGGTGTGTTATAGTGTATCAAGCTTTGAACTTTGGAAAGCCGGAATATGTGCGAGACTTATTGGAAGACTTCAATGTTGGCACTGATATGATGCTGAGACATGGCAACGTGCTGCATCAATTGAATGAGCCACGGTGCAATCATGAATTTGGATTTAGGGCCTTCGAAAAGAGTGCACCGAGACTTTATAATAATCTACCAGTTAATGTGAAAAGGTGTGCGAACATAAAGGCCTTTAAAAAGTCACTAAAGGCACATTTGTTCAGGGAGTGTTATGACTTAGAAGATGGCACTGTGAGACAAAACTACAAGTGCTAGATGGTTTAAAGGGCAGCTGCGACGAGCGTCACATCTAGTGACGGAGCGCGGCTGAGAAACTCCACACCAAGTAACAAGTAAGTAACAAGTCTTGACGTGCACGAACAGCCTCCAAAAAGGCTATCCGTATGTCCCCCAAAGATTGGATAGAATTTTGTAACAGAAGCTGCCGGGATAAGTCCGTGGCCTTCTTATTAACATCATGATCAGAAATAGCGGCTATAGTCCTCGTGAGGGACTGGGCTATTTGGCGACTTAGCAAGAATTGTGAAAATAGTCTGTAAGCTTTATTTCTCAATTTGAAGTCTCTATCAAAATATGCCGGAGGAGGGGTAGAGAAGGGCTCCTGCAGGTCCCATAGTGACAACTTAGGGGCAGAAAGGATCTAAAAAATTGCAGGCGGAACCCCTCCGGCTTGATTTATTGGCATTGAAAACCAAAGATGGTTGTCCTGAGGAATTTGGTGGGAGGATTTTGACGTTATTGTTGCTGCGAACTGTTGCGCCTCAATCTCCCAGTCCACCCACGGACCTAGACCCAGGGGTGTAAAGGTAACGAAGTACATTTACTCAAGTACAGTACTTAAGTACATTTTCTCAGTATCTACTTTTTAAAAAGTAGATTTTTTGCCCAGTACTTTTACTCCAACTTGAATATTATTTATAAGAAGTACTTGTACTTTTACTCCACTACATTTAATTTACTTCTTTTAATTTTGTGGAGTAAAACTTCAGCAAATTTCTGAAATATTCCTTCCAATAGATTTGAAATTCCCAATAGCATTTCCCATGGACATTCCCTTGAGTGTAGGTGTGACATTCCTTGGCTAGTTCAACAGTCACCACTATATATAAATGGCGCTGATAGGCCTCCCTCTCCCCCAACCCCCCAGGTATCCTAATGACTCTCCCATTGTCCCACCTAATCCCACAGGTTTCACACCTCACCCTTCCCACCCTCGACTCAGCATTGCTATTTCATTAGACACTCATCTATTCTGAATATATTTTTTTCCCCAATTTCATGTCACAAAGACAACCGTAAACATAAAACGAGCATTAGCTATACAAAAATAACTCATGCAGAAAAAAATAACATAAAGTGTTGTGCATTCTTGATACAAAGAAGATAATTACAGTATATAAGAAAATACAAGTTATGTTATTCCTTCCATTGGGGTTTGTAATGGAGGATTAATGTTAAGAACGGGGTGTTCCTTATATATATTGAAATAACAGAAAAGCATTCTCACCACCACAGCCACCATACCGAGACCTCCACCACCACCACCACCTCCACCAACAATGTTGCCACACCACCACCACAGCCAACATACCAAGATCACCACCTATAGCTTCTCACCACCACCACCACCACAGCCAACACCTCTACCAATAACAGAGAAACAGTTACCCAAGCATTCACCACCACCAAGCCGTTTTCTCTAATCATCAAAGAAAACGACCAAGGGCAAACAATGATACCTCTACATACAGAGGAAAACATGTGATCAGTTCTCGCCGATATTACACTTCTCCTGCAACATCCCAAACCTACAAACTTGCAACCACTGTCCACTCCATCTACCTCCAGCCTGTAAAACACATAAGCAGCCCCAGACCAAACCAGAAGACAATATCATATTATATCACCTCATCCCAGAGTTAAAAAGGACACAACCCCCTAGCCCTCAACTCATCAAGGGCAAAGCCAACAATGATATACCCTGCAAAACTGGAACACGAGTTGCTACCATCGATATGACAAATCCTGAAACATCAGAAGGGACATACTCATCACCATCAACAATTCCAAAGTCCAGGAAAACAAGCTGAGCAGGAAACGAGAAGACAGAATTCTCCCCTAACCCTCAAAGCCACAAGGACCCAACCCCCAGCCCAGACAGTCCAAGCTACAGGGAATTAAACACCACAAGATACCAGCTACCAGATGCCCTTCTGTCCCCTACTCCATCCACCGACCTGGCAAGGTAAAAAGGTAGATATATATTCCCACAGACTTCATTTAAGTATCTCAGTTTAGAGCTGTTTCTGGACACCAGTGGTAAAAGAACAGTTCAAAGGTTGAGGGCACAGTAGAGGAATTGTTTAAGTTGACCGCAGTGCGAAGACACAATTACGAGACTGTAGCCACCCACGGATACTAATTATTTTGAGTGGGTATCAACAAGCTAGTTTATTAGAGCCTTCCAGGTGAAGTAATCTAATATTCTCGCCTACCCCAAACCCGGTGCTATTGTGGATAACAGCAAACTACCCAGTGTATTAAAGCTTTATCCGGGATAGACCAAAACTGCAAGTAATTCATCAAAGTATTTTTAAAGACCAGAGTAGTCCGAGTTTTTACTCTTGCGTTAGCTCGATTCTATTTTTACCACGGCTTGTGCTAGGTGAAATAGTAATTTAAGGTCCCAAAACAAAATACTCGAGATAAGCTGTGCTAACCCAGTCACGTCAGGACCCCACGGCCAACGCCTCTACCCCAGATTGGATTACTAATTCTACACCCATTGGATTAATTATTCTACACATCGAAAGTGAAGTTATTATACCATAAAAGTTATAGAAGATCTAACTGTGGAAAGAAAATATACTTGGTGTATTATCAGAGAGAAAGTATATAAAGATTAAAAGTGAAAGTAGTTAAAATATATCCACTGCATATATGATAAAAAGTATTCTGGAAACATCGGATACTACGCACATATATATAAAGCGAGAGGAAGGAAGCTCTAGTGAAACCCAAAGAAATCAGGGAAGTACTGATAATAATTCTGTTAAAATTAATAACAAATAAATTCAAGTTAACTTATGCGTAAGCACCAGTGATTTAACATCAAGAAAAATAATTACGTTCAGCTCCCAAATCCAGAACAACTCTACGCAGGTAAATACCAAAAGTTCACATATATAATTACTACATAACCTTTTCTAAGCACAAGTGTAAATCCTCGATTGAAAGGAGTGTTATTCTTATCTCTGAAATAAATACAGGACAAGTGTAATCTTTCAGTTAGAAAGCGGTCGCTAATACTTACTGAGATATTGCATAGAATAATCCAGTCGCGAGTCAGACGTATTGGAGCCTCGTTCGTGCACTTTAATTGTTTTGTTCTTGAGCATTGTTGTTCTAGCTTTTACGTATGCGATATTCTTGTGCAAATAAACGGAATATGAATACACGTCTTGTGATAATTATCCTCTATTGTCTTTCTGTGTCTGTGGTAAAACAAATAAACTTCTCCAGTTAGGAAGAGCCCACTTGATCAAAACCAATTAACCCCCAGTAAAAACCTGGCATAATATATATATATAAATATAAACAGGTATCTCATATGTATCTTAAGAATTTGGGAAAATACTTTTTACTTTTGGTACTTGAGTAATTCATTCAGTAGATACTTTTTTACTTTAACTCTAGTAACTTTCTAGTTGGGTACTTTTACTTTTACCTGAGTAACTTTTTGAGTACATACTTTTACTTGCACTTAAGTAAAATTATTAAGTACTTTTTACACCCCTGCCTAGACCTACCTGCCCCACCTGCAGGACTGGATTGCTTGACTGATCCAAAGCTGGAGTTGCATCCAACTCCGGCGTTAGCGTTTTGAGATACTTTATATCGTTGACGCCGTCAGGCTTAGTCCAATCCGCAAAAAGTCATGCAGATCAGGAGGAGGTAATGCCGGGGTAGGAGAATACACGAAAAACTCATGATAGTAAACATTGGGAATAGCCTTGATTGTCACATCTAAAAGTTGACCCTGTTTATCTTTAGCTCTTAACTTCTTACTCTTACTCATCTCAATTACCCACTCACTATACTCTATTCAGTTGACTCGTGCATCTGGCTTCTAACTGGTGTTTCTATCGAGGCTCATGATTGGCTATCTTGTCACACTAGCCAAAATGAGTAGCAGAGCTGATAATATTTTATTATTAGCTTTATTAGTCTTTATTTATTCATTAAACTAGATATGTTTAAGTAATATTAATGATTGCTTAATATATTACAGTCTTATCCGAATCTAAAGAGCTATTAAATATCACATGAAACACAATAATAACGTATACTGTATATCATAAAGTAAACACAAGGAAAATAAAATGATAAACGAGGGAGGTAAGCGAGAGGTGAAGGATGACTGGGCTCGCTCACACGTTTTAGCCAATCACAGACCGGTATTAATACTTACCGGCATCACACATTTAAAATAGGCACTGACGGCATTTCTTCTCTTGCTTATGTTTACTGCATTATATCTACGATTGTATGTGTAGCAGACAACATGTTATTTAATTGGGGTTTATTTACTTTTATATAGAGGGATTCAAGCATTCTCAAGTTATTGTTCTGGCAAGAGTATAATTTCAAAATTATCTTTTTTTAATCTAACTTTACACAACTCGGCGTGTTCCCTTACTGCAGAGTGAGGAGGCGACTGCAGCCTACGACCTGTTCTGCTCGACTGACCTACTGCAGGTGCTCGTCGGTCCTAATTTTGAAGTGTTTAATTTTGCTTTTAGACCACTGATGATGGCGTAGTGTTTTGATGCAGTTTTTACCACCATACA
>JBAKBP010027248.1:0-30404 GCA_037953745.1 Lithodes maja | reverse complement strand
CTACATATCGGATACCTAAATGAGAAAGCAAACTATTCGATGAATGGCACTCAGCTTAAGAATGTAAACAGAGAAACCGATCTGGGAGTAACAATATCGAGTAACCTAAAACCGAGTCAACAATGTTCAGAAGTTGTTAAGAAGGCAAACAAAATAATTGGCTTTATAGGCAGGTCATTTGAGCATAAATCCAAAGAAGTTATCCTAACCCTTTACAATTCCTTAGTCCGCCCTCTTCTGGAATACTGCGTTCAATCGTGGTGCCCTTATTACCAAAAAGATATAAACAAGCTAGAACGAGTTCAACGTAGAGTTACCAAAATGATACCTAGCCTAAAGAACAAACCATACGAAGAGCGTCTTAGAGAATTAAATCTATTTCCTTTAACCCAGCGCAGATTAAGAGGCGACTTAATTCAAGTGTTCAAAATCATCAAAGGCATCGACAATATGAACTGTAGTAAGTACTTCACTATCGACCAATCTAATTACACGCGGGGAAACGGTTGCAAAATTATTGGTAAATCTTTTAACTCGCACGAATCTAAGAATTTCTTCTTCAATCGAGTTGTCAACTTGTGGAATGGGCTTCCCCGAAACGTTATAGACTGCATCACCATTGATTCATTTAAACTCCGCCTAGACAAATATCTCGCATCAAACCCGCGACTGACTGCGTTTGTAAATGAATAACTTTATTTTATCCCCCCCTCAGTTACTAACCCATCTGTCCCCTACTAACTTCCTAATCCTGCCACGGACATTAGTTCCAGGGCAGTAATTCCCTTTCCAATGTTCCCTTACCCACTCTAAACCACTGTTTGGACACTTGATCCTCAGTGTTTTGGAGGACAAGCAACCTAGAAGGGTCACTGGATCTGTTGTTGCTTGATTTCCTTTGTACTCCTTTGTACTCCTTTGTACTCACTAACAGTCAACCCATTAACCACCCCAAGTAAACAATTCACATAGGAGTATTTTCCGCTTCTCCACACCCTCCCACCCACTATGTTTCAAACAGTCATGAACTGAAGCCCAGCAAATATTTGTCTTGGGCTTTAAATTACTTGTTTGACGACAGATATCAATTTTAACCTCTTCAAATACGTGCTTTTGTTCTTTAGCGCATTTGTATCTACAAGGGAAGTGTGTATGTGTAGATTGAGCCGTCAGTATATACTGTATGTGCACGTATTTTAAAGTACTTAGAAACAGAGTGTTTTAGATTAGGTTAGTTGAAGTAGGCTAAGTTTGGTTAGGTTTGCTTTTACAGAGTTTTATTTAAGTTTGAAAACGAAGTATGTAGTCATAGGCATGCATCATTTCCGGTTGTAGATAAACACAAGGTCGCTTACATGTGTGTGTGTGTGTGTGTGTTCAACATTGAATATATATTTGAAGGGTTTTCGAATACATCAATCTTTCATCATACATAACTGAAAAGATCGAAGGTAAATTGACATGCCGGTGATCTAAAATTAAATTAAATGCAATTTAATAAAAATTATAGACATAAAAAATTAGCTGCCAGTTTTCATCGAAGCCTTATATTTAAGACTAACGAAAGGTTGGTGTATTTGAGAAGCAGAGGGGAAATACAAAAGGCTAAAGTGCACTCATGTGATTTAGGTGAGCTCTAACACACACGCACACACACACACACACACACACACACACACACACACACACACACACACACACACACACACACAGCCCGTAGCCTAGTAGGTAGAGCTCTCGTCTCACACACGAGGGGTCGGGGGTTCAATCCCCCGCCGGGCGGAGACAAATTGGGCTTGTCTCCTTTCATGTGTTAGCCTCAGTTCACCTAGCTGTAAATAGGTACCTGGAATAAGTGGACGACGTTGTGACGTCCCATCTGGGGTTGGCAAAAATGGTACAAGGCGAGATGGGTATCATATGGTTCACCTAAGCTGATGGCTACCTAAGCCTTCGGGCGAGACGGTACCATCTATAGTGAGAATGGTACCATACAGATCCACCCTAAGCCTTCGTTTCCGATGTCGCCAATTGGCTAAAATACAGACTACATACACATCCACAGCCATTCCAACAGTACATAAAACACTTAACATGCATTTCACGCTATACATTCCCAGTTAAGGAGGCGCGATAATAATGAGCTTAGCTCGCATTGCGTGGATTCCCCTTGACGAACAAGTAACTGAGTAACTGAGTAACACACACACACACATGCACACACAAAATATACACATACACATTTGCAAACAGTCTCTCACACACACACACACACACACACACACACACACACACACATGCACACACAAAATATACACATACACATTTGCAAACAGTCTCACACACACACACAAAATCCGCTTTCCAAGATTCCTGTCAATCTGAGAGAGAGAGAGAGAGAGAGAGAGAGAGAGAGAGAGAGAGAGAGAGAGAGAGAGAGCGAGCATGTGTGTAAGGAATATGAATTTGTGTTGATAATTTGGTTTTATATTCTGGATTCATATGTATGAACATCTTGCCTTATGTACAGTATATAGTAAGGACCATGAGGTCTGTGTGGTCTGTGTATCTATGTAGCTCTATGTAGCTCTCTCTGTGTGTTTTGTTCTATGCCATTCGTTCTATCTCTTCTCTCTCTCTCTCTCTCTCTCTCTCTCTCTCTCTCTCTCTCTCTCTCTCTCTCTCTCTCTCTCTCTCTCTCTCTCTCTCTCTCTCTCTCATATTTGTCTTCGCCTTGTCTTGTTATTCTTTTCATTATTTTAATTTGTTCTTCCCTCACGTAATTTCACCTCATATTTTCATGTATTTCTCTCCTTTTCTCTCTTTCCCTGGCTTGTATCCATTCGGCCCCATTCAGCCAACTGTTTTAAGACGTTTATCCCCATCCAGGTAGCGATTTCTTCCTGGCGAGCGATAGCGAGCCAGCATTGTATGGAAAAGTCCGTCTTCGCTACCGCTCGCCAAGAAAAGATTAACACCCGGATGTGGTAGGGAAGGTGTGGCAGAGTGGTCTTGCCACTGGACTGGTAATCCAATGGACCCGGGTTTGAATCCCAATATGTCAATGGGAAGATATTATTGGGATGGAATTTGTGCTGTACCTAGTATCAGTGCATTACCACAGCACACCGAAATGCCAAAATAGCACTGTATGAATATTCCCATATTCAAAATATGCTACAGGGGGGCAATGCCTAGTGAGTTAATTGCTCAATAGGTGGCGTTCTGAGAGTGAGGGTCCGAGCCTGGGGGCTGAGACTGTGAAGCACAGAGGCGGAGCAGCTTCAGAGATGGAGTTGCTTCGAGCCATGAAGCTTCGCATGTCTCACTCCCTAGACTGGAGCAAGACCTCACGGGCCTCACCGTGTTCAGCGGTTTAGTATAAAGGCTCTCAGCCTATGCCCGAGAGGGAGTAGTTGAAATATAGGAAAACAAAAACAAAACAATTAAATAGTAGGCTGAATGGGGCCGAATGGACACCAGCCAAAGAGAGAGGGAGAGAAAGCGAGGTGGGCCCCATTAATTTGTTTTCCTCTTCACGTATTTTTCACCTAATTTCTTCATATATTTTTCCTAATTTGTCCTTCTTATTATTCATGTCATTTTCCTTATTTCCTCATCTTCCGTCTCCCATCGCGAATTTTTTCGCCTCATTTCTTCGAATATTTTCCTCATTTCCTCATTTTACCTATTTCCTTTCCTCTCCTTTATCCAATGTTTCTTCCAATGTTTTACCCATATCCTCATTTTACCTATTTCCTTTCCTCTCCTTTATCCATTTTTACTTCCAATATTTTCCTCATTTCCTAATTTTTCCTATTTCCTTTTCTTTAGGCCTATCTATTTTCCTTCCCTCTTTTTTTTTTCTACTCATTTTCTATTCCACTCATTTTCTATTGTACTCATTCTCTATTCTACTCATTTTCTATTCTACTCATTCTCTATTCCACTCATTCTCTATTCTACTCATTTTCTATTCTACTCATTTTCTATTCTACTCATTTTCTATTCTACTCATTTTCTATTCTACTCATTTTCTATTCTATTCATTTTCTATTCTATTCATTTTCTATTCTACTCATTTTCTATTCTATTCATTTTCTATTCTACTCATTCTCTATTCTACTCATTTTCTATTCTATTCATTTTCTATTCTATTCATTTTCTATTCTACTCATTTTCTATTCTACTCATTTTCTATTCTACTCATTCTCTATTCTACTCATTTTCTATTCTATTCATTTTCTATTCTACTCATTTTCTATTCTACTCATTTTCTATTCTACTCATTTTCTATTCTACTCATTTTCTATTCTACTCATTTTCTATTCTACTCATTCTCTATTCTACTCATTTTCTATTCTACTCATTTTCTCATTTTCCTTCTTCCCTCTCGTATTTATCACTTCCTTGCTTTATTTATGTATCCCCATTTCATATATTTTTCCTCAATTGACCACTTGCGAGTCTCAGGCTATAAGGAAGTTGGAGCCGTAAACATCGACATAAAACCGATATTCAATAATAATAATGTAGGTTTCTGATGGATAAATAGTATGTTGAATTGGGTTTTATGTATTTATAAATGCATTATAACCGTATTTTAGCTGGTAATTCTGCTAAATATCAAGGTCTACAACTCCAACTTCCTTGTAGCCTGAAACTCGCAAGTGGTCAAGTGTCTTGCTCAGTTTCTTTCCCTCCCTTGTTTATTCTCCCCATTTTCTTCTTCACCCTCTTTCTTCCTGTATTTATCCTCTTGTTTTCTGTTCATTTCCTTCCTTCGTTCTCTTGTTATTCTCCTCGTTTCCTCATTTACTTCTTATTTACGTATTTCTCACCTTTTTGTACTTTTCCTCATGTTCCTGTTTATTTCCTCATTTTCATTCTTTGCGTATTTTTCACCTTCTTTCATTCAGTATTTTGTCCTCATTTAATAAGTTTTCCTTATTTCTGTACTTATTTCTTTCTTCTCTCTTTTTTTTCTTGTATTTTTCCTCATTTTCCTGCTTATTATCTTTCCCACATTTCCTCATTCCTTCTTATTTACGTATTTTTCACCCTCTTCCATTCTGTATTTTGTCCTCATTTAATATAGTTTTCCTCAGTTTCCCTTCACATGTTCTTGTTATTCTCCTCATTTCCTAATTTTCTTCTTCGTCCCGTATTTTTCACTTTCTTTCTTTCTTGTATTTTTCCTTATTATCCCCGCTTCCCCGCCGAGTACAGTAATGAGAGTGATTATAACGTTGTAATAGTCTTTGTAATTACTGTAATAATTCCTTTGGTAGGGTGTGGCTGGGGTAATGGATAAAACAGGGGTGTGGGAGAGAGTGAGAGTGAGAGTCAGTTTGTGTATGTGAGAGTGATAGTGATAGATAAAGCAGGGTTATGAGAGAGAGAGAGAGAGAGAGAGAGAGAGAGAGAGAGAGAGAGAGAGAGAGAGAGGTGATACACAGATTGGTTGGTTGGGTGGGTAAGTGGGTTGGTAGGTAGGTAGGTAGGTAGTTAATTTGGTAGGTAGGTGAGTTGGTAGGTGGCTAGGTAGGTGGGTATGTTGGTAGATAGTTTAGTTGGTAAGTGAGTTGGTAGGTCGGTCGGTCGGTATGTAGGTAAAGTAGGTAAGACTTAGTAATTGGATAGACAAGGATGTAGATCGATATGTAAAGGAATAGAATGCCATAAATGATTGAACTAACGCAGAGAGAGAGAGAGAGAGAGATGAAGGGTTGAGAAAGAAAGACACAGAGGAGTACAAAGGAAATCAAGCAACAACAGGTCTAGTGACCCTTCTAGGCTGCTTGTCCTCCAAAACACTGAGGATCAAGTGTCCAAACAGTGGTTTAGAGTGGGTAAGGGAACATTGGAAAGGGAACTACTGCCCTGGAACTAATGTCCGTGGCAGGATTAGGAAGTTAGTAGGGGACGGATGGGTTAGTAACTGAGGGGGGATAAAAATAAAGTTATTCATTTACAAACGCAGTCAGTCGCGGGTTTGATGCGAGATATTTGTCTAAGCGGAGTTTAAATGAATCAACGGTGCTGCAGTCTATAACGTCTCGGGGAAGCCCATTCCACAAGTTGACAACTCGATTGAAGAAGAGAATTCTTAGATTCGTGTGAGTTAAAAGATTCACCAATAATTTTGCAACCGTTTCCCCGCGTGTAATTAGATTGGTCGATAGTGAAGTACTTACTACAGTTCATATTGTCGATGCCTTTGATGATTTTGAACACTTAAATTAAGTCACCTCTTAATCTGCACTGGGTTAAAGGAATAGATTTAATTCTCTAAGACGCTCTTCGTATAGTTTGTTCTTCAGCTAGGTATCATTTTGGTAACTCTACGTTGAACTCGTTCTAGCTTGTTTATATCTTTTTGGTAATAAGGGCACCAGGATTGAATGCAGTATTCCAGAAGAGGGCGGACTAAGGAATTGTAAAGGTTAGGTGTAAAGGGGAGGTGTGGTGGAGTGGTCATGCCACTGGGATTGGTAATCCAATGGACCCGGGTTCAAATCCCGATATGTCAATGGGAAGATATTATTGGGATTGAATTTGTGCTGTACCTAGTATCAGTGCATTACCACAAAGCCCACCGAAATGCCAAAAAAATACCCTCATTGTTCCCTGATTAAATAACACTGTATGAATATTCCATATTCAAAATATGTTACAGGGGGACAATGCCTAGTGAGTTCACTGCTCAATAGGTGGCGTATTGAGAGTGAGGGTCTGAGTCTGGAGGGTGAGACGGGAAAGCACTTGAGCGAAGCAACCGGCCGCTTCAGAGATGGAGCTGTTTCGAGCCATGATGGTTGCTTCACATGTCTCACTCCCCAGACTGGAACAAGACCTCACGGGTTCACCCCGTGTTGAGCGGTGGAATGTACAGGCTCTCAGCCTATGCCCGAGAGGGAGTAGTTGGAATATAGAAAAAAAAAAAAAAAAAAAAAAGGATAACTTCTTTGGATTTATGCTCAAATGACCTGCCTATAAAGCCAATTATTTTGTTTGCCTTCTTAACAACTTCTGAACATTGTTGACTCGGTTTTAGGTTACTCGATATTGTTACTCCCATATCGGTTTCTCTGTTTACATTCTTAAGCTGAGTGCCATTCATCGAATAGTTTGCTTTCTCATTTAGGTATCCGATATGTAGTACTTTACATTTATCCGCATTGAAACTCATTTGCCAAATTTGGGCCCAACATGACAATTTATCTAGATTGTGTTGCATATCGTCAACTTGTTCTTTTGAGAGTACGCTATTTGCAATTTTTGTATCGTCAGCAAATTTTGAGATTGTACAGGTGAGACCCTCATCTATGTCGTTGATGTAAATTAGAAAGAGAATTGGTCCTAGTACCGATCTCTGGGGTACCCTGCTACTTACATTGGTCCATTTAGATGCCTTACCGTTTATGACTACTCTTTGCTTTATGTCGCTGAGCCAATTTTCTATCCATTTCAACACACCGTCTTGTATTCCATGCACTTTTAGTTTTAGCAGTAAACGTTTGTGGGGAACTTTGTCAAAGGCCTTTTGAAAATCAAAGTATATAATATCTACAGCTTTACTCTCATCGTAGAGGTTGAGGATATCGTGGAAGAAGTCTAAGAGGTTTGTTAAACAGGAACGTTTTTTACGAAAGCCGTGTTGAGTATCTTTAAGTAAGTTATTTGCCTCTAAGTGATTTACGAGTCTGTCTCTTATGACCGTTTCTAGCATTTTACATACAATTGAGGTTAAGCTAATTGGACGATAGTTACTGGGTAGGGATTTGCTGCCTTTTTTTAATATCGGTGTTACGTTGGCTAGCTTCCACTGATCAGGCATAGTCCCAGACTGCAAGGATTCATTGAATAGCAATGTCAGTGGTTTGAAGAGCTCATCCTTAGCTTCCTTTAGAACTCTAGGCGAGATTGTATCAGGTCCAGGCGTTTTATTTACCTTGAGTTTATCTAAACAATTCAATACTTCTCTCTCTGTAACGGTGATATTGCTTAGAACATCTGAATTATCAATCTGAATCGGCGATGGTGTAGGGATATCACTGAGGTCTTCGGTTGTAAAAACTGATGCAAAGAAGGTATTGAGGGCATTACTCATTTGTACTTCGTCTTTGGTGTATTCTCCATTTTCATCGACTAGGTCCAACAGTTGAAGTAACTACTTTTTTCTTTCTGATATAACTATAGAATTCTTTCGGGTTTGTTTTACTTTGATTCGCAACATGTAACTCCAGAGTCTTTTTACTTTGCTTAATTAACTTTTTGGCTTTGCGTCGTAGCTCTACAAATTTCACCTGTTCTTCGTCATTTTGTGAGGATTTTAATCTATCATTAGCAAATTTTTTAGCAAGCAGACAGTATGAAATATCTTTATTCCACCATTTGGGCTTATCATTATGGCCTGGACGCCGTATTTTCGATGGTATGCAGTCTTGCACTGCCTTAAGGTAAGTGGTTGTGAAACACTCCCAAGATGTATTTATGTCGTTATTGTTAGTCAGAAAGCTCCAGTCAGTTTCTTTAAGCTTTGATTTAAGTTTATGAAAATTTGCTTTCATGAAATTAGGGACTTTCTCAATGCTGCTATTTGATTTGTTACTAGTAAACTTTAAAGTGAAAGTTATCATACGATGGTCGCTGTTACTGAATTCATCACCAACATTCAAATTCTCTATTAATTCTTCTTTTGTTGCGAGTACAAGGTCAAGCACATTATTACCACGGGTCGGTCGGAGATTGTACAAATTGAAAAAGTGAACTCTCTTGCAAGTTAGCATAGAGGTCGTGTCCAGAGTGTGAAGTAAGAATATCGCCCCATTTAGTCACGGGTAAGTTGAAATCGCCAAGAACTACGGTATCTTGAATGTTAGTTATTTCTGCAATTTGTTCATAAATTTCACTGTCAGTTTGCACTGATTGAGCTGGGGTCTGTATAATAAAGCTAGTGTTATTTTAGTTCCTCGTTTATTATTTAATAGTACGTAAGATATGTCTATATTCGCAATTTGAGGTTTTGACATTAAGACGGGATTAAGACTTTCCTTTATAAAAAACAGAACTCCTTCTCCATTTCTATTGATCCGACTTTTCTCAAACATTGTATAACCAGGAAGCGTATATTCGGCTAAAAAGTCTCTGTCTTCCGTATTTAACCAAGATTCTGTAATGCCGATTATATCATAATGTTCTGTAAACACGATTTCCTCTAGATCTGAAAATTTATTGCATATGCTACGAGCATTTACATAAAACACCTTAAGAGTATTAGAGTTAGATGTTGCTGATTGTGCATTGTCTGAATTTTCAGTTCGTATTTGACTTACACTACCCCCGGATACTCCCGGTTGACCCCATGTTTTGAACGGAAATCCTTGACTGCATCGTTCAGCAGACGACCAAGACGTGCAGCTCCTACTTCATTGAGATGTACACCATCTCCTGAAAACAAAGATTTATCATAGTAAAAATGATCCCACGTGTCGACAAAGCCGATGTCCTCCTCCCTGCAGAGTTTGGCTAGTCGGCGATTTGTACTGGTAGCTATGTTGTAGAATCGGTTTTCTACATCAATCCGGGGAACAATTCCTGAAATTAAGATTCTATTAGATTTTTCCTTGAAGGACCTGATCAGCCGCCGGTACTTGCAAAGTAGTTCCTCTGACCGCGTCCGTTGGACATCGTTAGATCCAACGTGGATGACGTACGTAGTGCTTGCGGGGGCGAGCCTGGAAACCTCTTCCACAGCCGCAACAATGTCGTCCATGCCGCCACCTGGGATACAGAATCGCTTTCTGATCCTGGGTGCCCTGGCGCAGAACTCGGTTAATTGGCCACGGATCATGGAGTCGCCCACAAGCCGAACTTCTTCCGTTTCCTCTTCCTCGTCAATAGCAAGAATTTTGAAGCGGTTTTGGTATGTTGTCAGGACACAGGGGAGCGAGAGGTTGATTGTCAGGCATACAAATAGGCAGATAATTAATTAATAGATAAATATATCGTGAGATATAATGTAGTTAATGTAGGGATAAATGGTAGTAATTTAATAGATGATGAGATAATGAGATATGTAAAAGAATATATATATACCGGGTATATATATATACCGGTATATATATATATATATATATATATATATATATATATATATATATATATATATATATATACACACAGGGTGATTCAGAATTGCATGCATTAAATTGGAGGACAACCTCCTTGGATAATTTTAAACAACAATGTCTCTATGATAAAATGTTGAATTATACATAGTTTGGCTGTTACAGTACATTTACAATGTTGTATTAATAAGGGTGGAAAGTAAAGGGAAACCCACATAGATTTTTGTAAACATTTATTCACAGATCTCGACAGTGTGTTCCTCTTTGCTATAGGCTAAAACAAAAATTTAAATGGCCCCTCATGTGCCTGCAACACAATTTACTCCTGTACTACATATCGGATACCTAAATGAGAAAGCAAACTATTCGATGAATGGCACTCAGCTTAAGAATGTAAACAGAGAAACCGATCTGGGAGTAACAATATCGAGTAACCTAAAACCGAGTCAACAATGTTCAGAAGTTGTTAAGAAGGCAAACAAAATAATTGGCTTTATAGGCAGGTCATTGAGCATAAATCCAAAGAAGTTATCCTAACCCTTTACAATTCCTTAGTCCGCCCTCTTCTGGAATACTGCGTTCAATCCTGGTGCCCTTATTACCAAAAAGATATAAACAAGCTAGAACGAGTTCAACGTAGAGTTACCAAAATGATACCTAGCCTAAAGAACAAACCATACGAAGAGCGTCTTAGAGAATTAAATCTATTTCCTTTAACCCAGCGCAGATTAAGAGGTGACTTAATTTAAGTGTTCAAAATCATCAAAGGCATCGACAATATGAACTGTAGTAAGTACTTCACTATCGACCAATCTAATTACACGCGGGGAAACGAAACGGTTGCAAAATTATTGGTAAATCTTTTAACTCACACGAATCTAAGAATTTCTTCTTCAATCGAGTTGTCAACTTGTGGAATGGGCTTCCCCGAAACGTTATAGACTGTATCACCGTTGATTCATTTAAACTCCGCCTAGACAAATATCTCGCATCAAACCCGCGACTGACTGCGTTTGTAAATGAATAACTTTATTTTATCCCCCCCTCAGTTACTAACCCATCTGTCCCCTACTAACTTCCTAATCCTACCACGGACATTAGTTCCAGGGCAGTAATTCCCTTTCCAATGTTCCCTTACCCACTCTAAACCACTGTTTGGACACTTGATCCTCAGTGTTTTGGAGGACAAGCAACCTAGAAGGGTCACTAGATCTGCTGTTGCTTGATTTCCTTCCTTTGTACTACTCAAGACGTGTGAAAAATATCCTCGGAAATCTACGCTGGTTTCCCTTCACCTTCCACCCTCTTTAATACAACATCGTCAATGTACTGTAACAGCCAAACTATGAATAATTCGACATTTTAGCATAGAGACATTGTTGTTTAAAATTATCCAAGGAGGTCGTCCTCCAATTTAATGCATGCAATTCTGAATCACCCTGTGTATATATATATATATATAAAGTATAAACAAGGAGAATTGTTGTCTCTAAGTTGATATAGATTGATCTAACATTGAGCTGATTAAATGGAGAGAGAGAGAGAGAGAGAGAGAGAGAGAGAGAGAGAGAGAGAGAGAGAGAGAGAGATGTGGGACAGAGAGGAGAGAGAGAACGAGAGAGTGAGAGAGACAGACAGACAGACAGACAGGAAGCAAAAGCGAGGAGAGAGAGAGAGAGAGAGAGAGAGAGAGAGAGAGAGAGAGTGAGAGAGAGAGCGATCGATGACAGAAGACATAAAACACTGCGATGAAGACAGATGCAAATGATGGGAGTGGGAATTAATGAATAGAACACAGCCTGGGAAAGGGGATCAAAGAACTGGTGAGAGAGAGAGAGAGAGTGTGTGTGTCAGAATCAGTGTTTTCCATTAAAAATATGTAATTAGAGAGAGAGAGAGAGAGAGAGAGAGAGAGAGAGAGAGAGAGAGAGAGAGAGCGACGACAGAAGACATAAAACACTGCGATGAAGACAGATGCAAATGAGGGGAGTGGGAATTAATGAATAGAACACAGCCGGGGAAAGGGGATCTAAGAACTGGTGAGAGAGAGAGAGAGAGAGAGAGAGAGAGAGAGAGAGAGAGAGAGCGATGACAGAAGACATAAAACACTGCGATGAAGACAGATGCAAATGAGGGGAGTGGGAATTAATGAATAGAACACAGCCGGGGAAAGGGGATCAAAGAACTGGTGAGAGAGAGAGAGAGAGTGTGTGTGTCAGAATCAGTGTTTTCCATTAAAAATATGTAATGAGAGAGAGAGAGAGAGAGAGAGAGAGAGAGAGAGAGAGAGAGAGAGAGAGCGAGCGACGACAGAAGACATAAAACACTGCGATGAAGACAGATGCAAATGAGGGGAGTGGGAATTAATGAATAGAACACAGCCGGGGAAAGGGGATCAAAGAACTGGTGAGAGAGAGAGAGAGAGAGAGAGAGAGAGAGAGAGAGAGAGAGAGAGAGAGAGACGACAGAAGACATAAAACACTGCGATGAAGACAGATGCAAATGAGGGGAGTGGGAATTAACCCTCTCACGACCATAGGACGCAGAGGTTGCCAGATTAGCAATAAGAAATAGATTACTCTCACTGTTATAATTACCTCTCCAAAATTAGTTTTCTGCCCACAGCTAACTCAAAGACAACTGCAGAGGTTGAAGTAAACAAACTAAAGGTTTATAGATACCCCTGACGGTAACAAAGGCTTTAAAGTATCCCTAATAGGCTCAAAAATCGCGTCAGGATGTGAGAGGGTTAATGAATAGAACACAGCCGGGGAAAGGGGATCAAAGAACTGGTGAGAGAGAGAGAGAGAGAGAGAGAGAGAGAGAGCGACGACAGAAGACATAAAACACTGCGATGAAGACAGATGAGAGAGAGAGAGAGAGAGAGCTTATAATTTTGGAGAAACCAGCCTTCGACCGGAAAAAATTTCTACAGAAAAATATACAACTTTATCTGGAAGGGAGATCTTGAGGATATTTGATTAAGCTTGATGGGGGTCTAGGGAGGAAACTTAAACAATACTAAATACATATATAAATAGCTTAATTATTAGACCCTACCCCTCTTAAGGGGAGGCAGTTGTTTTTCCGAGTCCGAGTCCTCCCTTATGTTTAGCCCTACTAGTTTTGAGATTATAAGACGTTCGGGCCCATTAGTTTGGCGATTTTAACACCTTTCGCCCCATCTGGAATACTGCGTTCAATCCTGGTGCCCTTATTACCAAAAAGATGTAGACAAGCTAGAATAAGATCAACGTAGAGTTACCAACATGATACCTAGCTTAAAGAACCATACAAGGAGCGTCTTAGAGAATTAAATATATTTCCTTTAACCCAGCGCAGATTAAGAGGCGACTTAATTCAAGTGTTCAAAATCATCAAAGGCGTCGACAATATGAACTGTAGTAAGTACTTCACTATCAACCAATCTAATTACACGCGGGGAAACGGTTGCAAAATTATTGGTAAATCTTTTAACTCGCACGAATCTAAGAATTTCTTCTTCAATCGAATTGTCAACTTGTGGAATGGGCTTCCCCAAGACGTTATAGACTGAAGCACCGTTGATTGTTTTAAACTTCGCCAAGACAAATATCTTGCATCAAACCAGCGACTGAATGCGTTTGTAAATGAATAACTTTATTTTATTCCCCCCTCAGATTCATCAAGGATTATTGCGTATATATATTTTTTTTTTCTATATTCCAACTTACTTCCTCTCGGGCATAGGCTGAGAGCCTTAACATTCACCGCTTTACAATGAACAGTGAAGCCCGTGAGGTCTTGTTCCAGTCTAGGGAGTGAGACGTGAAGCACGTAGAGTACAACGAGCCCCTGCCATCTTGCCTTCACATGAAGCACGGTGCTCACTCATGGCCCGAAACGACCCCATCTCTGAAGCCACCTCGTTCCCGTGCTTCACTGTCTCATCCCCTACACTCGGACTCTCACACTTACACACACACAACGCCACCTGTTGAGCAGATAACTCAATAATATATATATTACTAAGACGTTACTCTCTTTTTCCCAGATATACGAAAGATCACTTATAACTGTGTTATGTTACTAACCCATCTGTCCCCTACTAACATCTTAATCCTGCCACGGACATTAGTTCCATGGCAGTAGTTCCCTTTCCAATGTTCCCTTACCCACTCTAAACCACTATTTGAACACTTGAACCTCAGTGTTTCGGAGGACAAGCAGCCTAGAGGGGTCACTAGACATATTTTTGCTTGATTTCCTTTGTACTCCTTTGTACTCCTTTGACAACAGGGTGATGGTGGGAGTTGTAAAATGGACATAATATGTGAAGCTGAACGTAGACAGGTGAACGTAGACAGGTGAACGTAGACAGGTGAACGTAGACAGGTGAACGTAGACAGGTGAACGTAGACAGGTGAACGACATATGCAAATTAGGGAAGAGTCGGAATAATGAATAAAGCACAGAGGAGGAGGAGGAGGAGGAGGACAGGGTATTCTTCTGCAGTCATTATCCATTACTCTTTTTATTTACATTTAATTAGCTCTTTCGTCTTTTAAAGGGGGTAGACTCGCTTTTTATGGACCCCCTTCTCCCTCGTGTTTAGCATATTAGTTTTGAGGTTTTAAGACGTTCGTTCCGTTAGTTTGGCGATTTTGAGACCTTTTGCCTCATTTTGTTGTCAATATTAAGACCTTTCGTGCCATTTAGTTGTCGATTTTTTCCTGGCGAGCGATAGCGAGCTTTAAATTTAGAAGGAATCGGCCTTCGGCCTAAACATTTTTCTACTGAAACATTTACAAATTTATCTTGAAAGGGGTTCTAGGGGGTGTTTATTAAGCTTGATGGAGGTCTAGCGAGGGAACTCAAAATGGTGTTTATTAAGCTTGATGGAGGTCTAGCGAGGGAACTCAAAATTAAATAAATTAATATATAAGTAGACCCAAAAAACAAGCACTACCCCCTTAACATTATATCAGCCGACGTGTTGTGGGTTATTAGGATGTTTGGCACTATCAGTATTGAGGATTTTGCTTGTTTTTTGCCATTTGCGTGGAATGTATTTTAGTTTGTCCCCTAGGCTAACAAATGCGCTTTCCCTGACTTCCTTTAGCCTCAATAAAGTCCCAGCCAGACCACCACCTAGCTAAATTTGTACATTTTTCGATTGGAAAATATCCCGTCCGTAGGCCAATTTACAGGCTCGCTATCGCTCCCCCCCCCCTTCCCAAAAAAAAAAAAATAATAAAAATAAAATACATAAATAATAAATAAATAAATAAAAAAAAAAAAAAAAAAAAAAAAAAAATTAGACACCTGAATGGGGTGAAGCGTCTAATTATCGCCAAAATAATGGAGTGAATAACAATAATATGTCATCTTGTTTTACGCAATCAATTTAATTAGTGTAACGATTTATGCTATATATACATCGGTCTCGTTTAACCCCTTCTACGGTGACGTCCTTTTAAGGGGAGATATCTACTTGAGGGACTTTTTTCTGGACCCCTTTCTCTCTCATGTCTAGCCCCATTGCTTTTGAGATTTTAAGATGTTTGCCCCATTAGTTTGGCGATTTTAAGAAGTTTTACCCCATTTATGTCACTTTTAAGACATTTCGTCCCATTTAGGTGTCGATTTTTTCCTGGCGAGCGATAGCGAGCCTGTAATTTAAGAGGAACCGGCCTTCGGCCGGGACATTTTTCTACCGAAAAATGTACAAATTTATCTTGAAAAGAATCAGAATCAGAATCAGAATATTTATTTTTCCATTTTACAATGGTTCTTCACATAAAACATTAAAAAAATATTAAAATACATACATTATATATATACATATTTACAATAAGAAACATCTCTAGTATGTTACTGTGGACAGTCTTCAATATCTATAAAACAAAAATTACAGTTACAGTATTATTACATTTTTTTTTTATAGATCCATTTCATGTTTCAGAATATAATCTTTTAATATATGCTTAAACGTGTTTAGGTTATTTGTGTCCTTTACTGATCTCGGCAACCTATTCCATATTTTAGGACCTGCTACCAAAAGCGGTCGTTCACCATAAAAGGTGTTTGTTCTCTGTACATATAGATGGTTTTGCTGTCTTGTGTTACTATTTATGATTTCATTAACAATAGGAAAGTGTATTAGCTAGTTTGGAATTAGCTTATGCCTTTCTTTATACACCGCAATAGCTGTATCATATATATATTTTTGCTTTATTTTTAGCCACTCTAATTCCTTTATTATCGGAGTTACATGGTCGTATTTTTTTGCTCCACCCACTGCTACCTTTGCAGCAAAATTCTGCATTTTTTGTACAGTATTTAATATAGTGCAATTAGTTGAACCCCATATCATTATGCAATAATTTATCAAACTTAAAATTAGCGATTGAATCACAATGACCCTAGTAGCTTTGTCAAAATTACCTTTTATACGATTCACATACATCAACGTTCCCATGACTTTCTTGTTCAGTTCACTTGTGTTTGTTGAAAAACATGTTACAATCTATATGTAGACCTAAATTTGTTACATGTGTACAAGGTATAATTTTATGATCATCGAGTTGTATACATACATTTGAGGGTATTTGAGATAAAAGCTGTCTAGTGCCAAGGAAAATGCATTGAGTTTTATTTGCATTCAACATAAGACCATTTCTCTGGAAATATTGTTTCACTATTTTGAGTGTATTTTCTGTTTTGCTAATTACATTAGTTAGTTCATCCAGAGTGCCTGAGTGAAGTATCTGTGTATCATCAGCATACTGAATGAGCAAACAATCTTTAACATAGTTTAGTAAATCATTGACAAATATAATAAATAGAATGGGTCCTAGAATAGAGCCTTGAGGCACTCCATATGTTACATGTAAAGTAGATGAGACTGTATCACCCAACTGCACAGCCTGTGTCCTATCGGTCAAGTAATTCATAAGCCAGAATGAGTCCATATTTAATTTTTTGCATTTTTCTAACAATATTTGATGACTGACACTGTCGAAAGCTTTAGACAAATCAAGCAGTGTTAGTAAAGACACTTTTTTGTTATCCATATTAGTATATATTGTATTAGTTAATAAAGTGAGGGCTGTTTCCGTTGATAAATTTGGCCGAAAACCATGTTGACTTATAGAAAGCAGATTGTTGTTTTCCAAGTGCGACATATACTGATTTGTGGCGACTTTCTCTAAAACTTTTGATAATATTGGGAGAAGTGAAAGGGGCCGATAATTACCAACACAATCTTTGTCTCCATTTTTATATATTGGTTTAATTATAGCATGCTTCCACATTTTCGGGAACTTACCAGTTACTATCGAGGTGTTTATTATACAGGTTAAGTAAGATATTGTAACATACAATGCATCTTTTAACATCTGAAGAGAAATCCCATCAGAACCACAAGCTTTCGTGTCTTTAAGCTGCTTAAATGTTAGAATTATAGTATTTGTGTCAATTGGTTATAGTCTAAAAAGATTGTTAGCAGTTGTAGAAGTCTCATATCGTTGGTCGGTATTCTCATCTGTGTCTAGTGTAATGTTATTTTGTGATTTCTCATACGATGATTTGCCTACATTTGCAAAGAAATCGTTAAATTTGTCTACTTTTTCTATCGTGTTATCAAAGGATTGGATACTTGAAGATTTCTTATTACTGGGAACTATTTGTTTTATTAATTTCCAAGTTGATGCTGTATCACCTTTACAATTATTAAATTGGTCATGGTAAAATTTACTTTTTGTTCCTGCTATGAGAGACTTGACTCGTTTTTTCTCAGTTTTATACTTTGACTCTAGATCTCTGTTTTGTCTATCGTGTTTTAATGCAGCTTGTAGCTTATTCCTTTCGCTTATTGCGGTTTTAATGGTGTTGTTTATCCAAGGGGCATAGGGCCTTTTTATCTCCTTTGTCGTTATTGGAGCACATTTATCGAGACATTCTATAAATACAGTTGTAAATATTTCTACCTGTTTATCTACATCATCAGTATCCATTATCTTATTTAGGCTATCAGTTTCACCCATAATCAAGTCACAAAAATTATCTTTATCATAATTACTCATTTGTCTAAAAGTCTTAATTACGGTTTGACGTTTGGGTTTTCTAGCATTTACTTCCACCATAATTTTTTCGTGATCTCCAATTGAGAGAGAGACAGAGACAGAGAGAGAGAGAGAGAGAGAGAGAGAGAGAGAGAGAGAGAGAGAGAGAGAGAGAAAGAGAGACGAGATTAGATGTGTGGAGGAAGCAAGGGGAAAGGCGTGCAGGGAAGTTCTTTGAGGAGATTTAACTTTGTCACCAACCCTCTCAACACGAACCAATCTCACCTGGTAACCCTTTCTCTAACTGCATCACCACCCCTTTCTTCTCTTTCTCTCCCTCTCTCTTTGGCTTGTATCCATTCGGCCCCACTCAGCCAACTGTTTTAAGACGTTTATCCCCATCCATGTGTCGATATTTTCCTGGCGAAAGGTAGCGAGCCAGCATATATATATATATATATTTGATTTGACAGCAAGCTAAATTTGTACATTTTTCGATAGAAAAATGTCTCCGGCGAAGCCGGATTTCTAGTTCGGGAGGTCTAGAGCGGGACCTCAAATATATACGAATACGTTAACAAAAAAAACAGCACTATCCCCTCGGCAGTGTGATCCCCGACGACCCAGCCAGACCCACAGCAGCAGCCAATAATACCCCCATCATCAATGTGAGCCACTTTGTTGATCTGTAATGAGCTACCTTTAAGGGAGCTCATCTCGCTTTTTGCTCTTTCTCTCCCTCTTTCTTTGGGTTGTATCCATTCGGCCCCTTTCAGCCTACTGTTTTAAGACGTTTACCCCCATCCACGTGTCAATATTTTCCTGGCGAGCGGTAGCGAGCCAGCATATATATAATTTTGTTTTACAGCAAGCTAAATTTGTACATTTTTCGATAGAAAAATTTCTCCGGCGAAGCCTGATTTCTCCACACAAAGCTGGCTCGCTATCGCTCACCAGGGAAAATTAAGCTTGATGAGGATCTAGCGAAGAAACTCAAAAATACATTACTAAATATATACATTGCCCCAATAAACAATAAACTCGGCAGTGTGATCCCCGACGACCCAGCAGCCAATAATACCCCCATCAATGTGAGCCACTTTGATCTCTAATGGCCGCCGCTAACCCAATTATCACCAAGTTCGATTTCGTCACTTAACCAATTGTGATTCGACAGAGACTGGGAGAATTCGGGTGAGTTTGGAGTTCTGGGTGCACAAACAGAGAATTAGGGCGAGTTTGTAGTTCAGGGTGCACACAGTGAATTAGGGTGAGTTTGGAGTTCTGGGTGCACAGAGAATTAGGGTGAGTTTTTAGTTCAGGGTGCACCAACAGAGAATTAGGGTGAGTTTGTAGTTCAGGGTGCACCATCAGAGAATTAGGGCGAGTTTGGAGTTCAGGGTGCACACACAGAGAATTAGGGTGAGTTTGTAGTTCAGGGTGCACAAACAGAGAATTAGAGTAAGTTTGTAGTTCAGGGTGCACCAACAGAGAATTAGGGTGAGTTTGGAGTTCAGGGTGCACCAACAGAGAATTAGGGTGAGTTTGTAGTTCAGGGTGCACAAACAGAGAATTAGGGTGAGTTTGTAGTTCAGGGTGCACCAACAGAGAATTAGGGTGAGTTTGGAGTTCAGGGTGCACCAACAGAGAATTAGGGTGAGTTTGTAGTTCAGGGTGCACCAACAGAGAATTAGAGTGAGTTTGGAGTTCTGGGTGCACCAACAGAGAATTAGGGTGAGTTTGGAGTTCAGGGTGCACAAACAGAGAATTAGGGTGAGTTTGGAGTTCTGCGTGCAAACACAGAGAATTAGGGTGAGTTTTTAGTTCAGGGTGCACCAACAGAGAATTAGGGTGAGTTTGGAGTTCTGGGTGCACCAACAGAGAATTAGGGTGAGTTTGGAGTTCAGGGTGCACAAACAGAGAATTAGGGTGAGTTTGTAGTTCAGGGTGCACAAACAGAGAATTAGGATGAGTTTGGAGTTCTGGGTGCACCAACAGAGAATTAGGGTGAGTTTGGAGTTCAGGGTGCACAAACAGAGCATTAGGGTGAGTTTGTAGTTCAGGGTGCACAAACAGAGAATTAGGATGAGTTTGGAGTTCTGGGTGCACCAACAGAGAATTAGGATGAGTTTGGAGTTCTGGGTGCACAAACAGAGAATTAGGGTGAGTTTGAAGATCAGGCTGGGTCGCTCTGCCTCTCATTATTATCCCCGGAATAATTTGGCGCTCGGTTTCATTTCAGCAGAGGATGAATTTAATCTCTTAGCAGCTAATTTCTCGATACTTAACATTATTCGGTGCAACGTCTTGGGGGTTGTTATGGTATTGTGTTGAATTATGAGAAGTTTTTATTTGTTTTAGCCATTTTCGAACAATGTGTTTTTAGTTTACCCCCTAGACTTGGAAAAACGCCTCTCCAAACCCCCTTCAAACTAAAAAACGTCCCCCAGACCCCCTTCAAGCTAAATGTGTAAATTTTTCGGTAGAAAATTTTCCAGGCCAAAGGCCGGTTTCTCCCAAATTGCGGGATCGCTATCACTCGCCCAGGAAAACTAGACACCTTACTGGGTTGAAGCATCATATAATCGGCAAACTAATGCGATGAAACGTCTTAAAATCTCCAAGCTAATGGAGTAAAACTGGGAGGATCAAAATAGACCCGCCCTGCACCTAATAGGGTTAAGGGGAGGTCTCCACTTAAGGGATTTTTTTCTTGACCCCTTTCTCCCTCATGTTTAGCCCCATTGCTTTTGATATTATAAAACGTTCGCCCCATTAGTTTAGCGATTTTAAGAACTTTCACCCCATATTAAGACCTTTCGTGCCATTCAGGTGTCGATTTTATCCTGGCGAGCGTTAGCGAGCCTGTAATTTAAGAGGAACCGGCCCTCGGCCGGGACATTTTTCTACCGAAAAATGTACAAATTTATCTTGAAAGGGGGTCAAGGGGGTGACATTTTTAGATTGCTGGAGGAGTAGGAAACAAACTAAAAACCTCCCCTTAACCTGTCCAGTACCAGCGACGTCCATTACATTTCATTTTAGCTAGATTTAAATGACTTTGTGCAGCTTAATAAGGATCTGTGATGGTATATAGGGTTGTTTAAGGGGAGATATCGACTTGAGTGATTTTTTTCTGGACCCCTTTCTCCCACATGTTTAGCCCCATTGCTTTTGAGATTTTAAGACGGTCACCCCATTAGTTTGGCGATTTTAAGAACATTCGCCCCATTTCTGTCAATTTTAAGACCTTTCCTGCCATTCAGGTGTCGATTTTTTCCTGGCGAGCGATAGCGAGCCTGTAATTTAAGAGGAACCGGCCTTCGGCCGGGACATTTTTCTACCGAAAAATGTACAAATTTATCTTGAAAGGGACTCAAGGGGGTGTAATTTTAAGGTTGATGGAAGTCTAGGAAACACACTAAACACCTCCCCTTAAGATAGTTGGAAGCCTGATAATTGCTGGAAGCCCTATATAAACTGAATACAATCGTCTACTAGCAACCATAATAACGTTAACCCTCTCCGACATATGACGCGATTTTGAGCCTATTGGGGATACTTTAAAGCCTTTGTTACCATCAGGGGTATTTAGAAACCTTTAGTTTAGTTACTTCAACCTCTGCAGTTGTCTTTGAGTTAGCTGTGTTGAGCCTATTGGGGATACTTTAAAGCCTTTGTTACCATCAGGGGTATTTACAAACCTTTAGTTTAGTTACTTCAACCTCTGCAGTTGTCTTTGAGTTAGCTGTGTTGAGCCTATTGGGGATACTTTAAAGCCTTTGTTACCATCAGGGGTATTTAGAAACCTTTAGTTTAGTTACTTCAACCTCTGCAGTTGTCTTTGAGTTAGCTGTGTTGAGCCTATTGGGGATACTTTAAAGCCTTTGTTACCATCAGGGGTATTTAGAAACCTTTAGTTTAGTTACTTCAACCTCTGCAGTTGTCTTTGAGTTAGCTGTGTTGAGCCTATTGGGGATACTTTAAAGCCTTTGTTACCATCAGGGGTATTTAGAAACCTTTAGTTTAGTTACTTCAACCTCTGCAGTTGTCTTTGAGTTAGCTGTGTTGAGCCTATTGGGGATACTTTAAAGCCTTTGTTACCATCAGGGGTATTTAGAAACCTTTAGTTTAGTTACTTCAACCTCTGCAGTTGTCTTTGAGTTAGCTGTGTTGAGCCTATTGGGGATACTTTAAAGCCTTTGTTACCATCAGGGGTATTTAGAAACCTTTAGTTTAGTTACTTCAACCTCTGCAGTTGTCTTTGAGTTAGCTGTGTTGAGCCTATTGGGGATACTTTAAAGCCTTTGTTACCATCAGGGGTATTTAGAAACCTTTAGTTTAGTTACTTCAACCTCTGCAGTTGTCTTTGAGTTAGCTGTGTTGAGCCTATTGGGGATACTTTAAAGCCTTTGTTACCATCAGGGGTATTTAGAAACCTTTAGTTTAGTTACTTCAACCTCTGCAGTTGTCTTTGAGTTAGCTGTGTTGAGCCTATTGGGGATACTTTAAAGCCTTTGTTACCATCAGGGGTATTTATAAACCTTTAGTTTAGTTACTTCAACCTCTGCAGTTGTCTTTGAGTTAGCTGTGGGCAGAAAACTAATTTTGGAGACGTAATTATAAGAGTGAGAGAACTCTATTTCTTATTGCTAATCTGGGAACCTCTGCGTCATAAATGCGTGAAAGGGTTAAAAGGACGTCACTGGTACCGTACGGGTTAATGAACCATAAGATACTACTATATCTCTGCATCATATTAACCCCTTGAAGCTCTGACGCGTTTTAGCAGTTTATATTGGCTATCACTAGACGATTGTATGCAGCTTAGGAAGGATCTGTGGGTATGAAAAGGGTCAATACTATCTCAATCAACCCTTTGACTTCCATATACCGTCACTAATCTGAATAAAATCGTCTAATAGTAGCCAGAAAACAGAACAGAAACGCGTATTGGAGCTTGAAAGGGTTAAGGGGAGATCTCCACGCCAGGGATTTTTTTCTTGACCCCTTTCTCCCTCATGTTTAGCCCCATTGCTTTTGATATTATAAAATGTTTGCCCCATTAGTTTAGCGATTTTAAGAACTTTCACCCCATATTAAGACCTTTCGTGCCATTTAGGTGTTGATTTTATCCTGGCGAGCGATAGCGAGCCTGTAATTTAAGAGGAACCGGCCTTCGGCCGGGACATTTTTCTACCGAAAAATGTACAAATTTATTTTGAAAGGGACTCAAGGGGGTGTAATTTTAAGGTTGATGGAGGTCTAGGGAACAAACTAAATACCTCCCCTTAATGAACAAATATTAAACTACTACGTCTCTGCATCATATCAAGACCAAGTGTATATAAATCAGCCCCCTGTTCCACTACAACATCTTCAAAATAACTGAGAGGAACCTTAAGGGAACATGGGCCGGTTTTCTGGACCCCCTTCTCCCTCATGTTTAGCCCCATTTGTTTTCAGATGTTAAGATGTTTGCCCCCATTATTTAGTCGATTTTAAGATCTTTCGCCCCATTTCTTCGTCAATATTTACATCTTTCGTGCTATTTAGTTGTCAATTTTTTCCCTGGCGAACGATAGTGAGCCTGTAATGTTTGAAGAACCGGCCTTCGGCCGGGAAAATTTTCTACCGAAAAATGTACAAATTAATCTAGAAGAGGGATCTAATAGATTTTTTTTTTTTTTATGGAGGTATAGGGAGGAAACTAAGATGTTTTTTTTTTCAATTTGATGGAAGTATAGGGAGGGAGGCGAGAGGAGGGTGGAATGGTGAGGAGGGTGGAGAGGTTGCAGGAGGAGGAAGTCAGGGAGGAGTACAGGAGAGCAGTGGAAAGACGACTAGGTGGGTTCGACCTGGAAGTTATGGAGGAAGTGGAGGAGATGAGCAAGGTGTTTAAGGATGAGATCTGTGCAGCATGTGAGGAGGTGTGTGGAGTGAGGAGAAGAGGGAGGGGAGTGAAAGGTACAGCATGGTGGATAGAAGAGGTAAGAATAGCTGTGGAAGAAAAGAAGAAAGCATATAGAGAGTGGTTGGGTAGTAGAGGGAATGAAGATTCCGAGAGACAGAAACGAGCGAGGTACGTGGAGAGTAAGAGGGTGGTGAAGAGAGTAGTGAAGGAAAGTAAGAGAAGAGTAGATGAGGAATTTGGAAGGAATCTGAGTGTAAAATGGAGGGAGAGTAAGAAACTGTTCTGGAAAGAAGTCAAGAAAGTTAGGGAAGGTAGCAAGGGAAACAGTAAGGGTGTGAAAGATAAGAATGGGAGAATGCTAGCCGAGAAGCAAGAGAGAGTCGAAAGATGGAGGGAGTACTTCAGTGAGTTGCTAAATGAAAGGAATGAAGAGCCAGCAAACATAGCTGGATATGGTATGGGAGGGAGAAGAAGAGAAGTAGTGGAGGAGGAGGTGGGGATCAGGAGGTCAGAAGTGTGGGAAGCCATGAAAAGAGTGAAGTTGGGGAAAGCACCAGGAACAGATGGAGTGTGTGGGGAAATGTTGAGGTATGGTGGTGAGATAGTGATAGAATGGGTATGAAAAATGTGCAAACTAGCATGGGAGAAGGGGAGTGCACCCGATGACTGGAAGACTGGCATAATAGTCCCCCTATATAAGGGCAAAGGGGAAAGAGGAGTGTGTGGTAACCACCGAGGAATATGTCTTCTAAGCGTAGTAGGGAAGGTATACAGTAGGGTAGTGATTGAGAGAGTGAGAGTGAGAACGGAGAAATGGATAGGCGACGAGCAGGGAGGCTTTAGGAAGGGAAGAGGATGTGTAGATCAGATTTTTACCCTGAATTGTGTTGTGGAGAAGTATCTGGAGAAGAAACAAAAGGTGTATGTTGCCTTTATGGACTTGGAGAAGGCCTATGACAGAGTGGATAGAGAAGGTTTGTGGAAAGTACTTAGAATATACGGAGTAGAGGGCAAGTTGCTGAAAGCAGTGAAGAGCATGTATGAGGGTGCAAAGGCGGCAGTACGTGTGGAGAGTGAGCAGAGCGAGTTCTTTGACCTGAATGTTGGTTTGAAACAGGGGTGTGTGATGTCCCCGTGGTTGTTTACTGTATATATGGATGGAGTTATGAAAGAAATACTATCAAGAGCAGTGGATGTTGGTGTATTGCTGAAAAGGGAGGGAATTGAGTGGAAGCTACCTATACTGCTGTTTGCGGATGATACAGTTCTGATGAGTGATAATGAATGGGAGTTGCAGGGTCTGGTAAATGAGTTTGGAACAGTGTGCGAAAAACGGAATTTGAAGGTAAATACGGGGAAGAGCAAGGTTATGGTCTTCGAAAGGGGTGAAGTCACAGAGTGTGAGGTGAAGCTGAACGGTCAGGCTATGGAGATCGTCAACTCTTTTAAGTATCTGGGCAGTGTGTTGAGTAAAGATGGGACTATGGATGAAGAGGTGCGGGAGAGGGTACAACAGGGGAAGAGGGTTGTAGGAACGCTAAAAGCAGTAACAAGAAATAGGGTGGTCAGTATGGAAGTGAAGAAGTCCTTGCATGACAGTGTGGTAATCCCGACACTGACTTACGGAAGCGAAGCATGGACGTTGGTTGAGAGACTCAGACCAAGAGTGAGAGCAGTGGAAATGAATTACTTAAGGAGTGCGTGCGGAATTACATGGAGGGATAGACAGACTAATGAGGAAGTAAGAAGGAGGTGTGGTGTGGAGGTAGATGTGCTGGAAAGTGTGAAAAGGAACAACTTGAGATGGTTCGGCCATATGGAACGTATGGAAAGCGAGAGAATGACTAAGAGGGTGTACGAGAGCGAGGTGGAGGGACAGAGTGGGAGAGGTAGACCGAATATGAGGTGGAAGGATGGAGTGAGGAACTACATGAATGAAGGCGGTGCTGGTTGGGGGGAGGGGCGTCGACTGACTGGGGACAGAGGTGCATGGGGGCGGTTCGTTCGTGGCCACCCCTTCGGGGATCACGGCGTCAGGCAATAGATAGATAGATAGATAGATAGGGAGAAAACTAAGAAATGGACGTTTTTTTTTTTTTTTTTTATTTGATGGAAGTATAGGGAGGAAACCAAGACGATCATAAAAATATCAATAAAAACGCAAATAAACGGCCCATCTCCCCTTAATGGGAACTTTGCAATTGAGGGTTGTTTTTATTTACCCCCTTCTTTCTCATGTTTAGCCCCATTGCATTTGAGATTTTAAGACGTTCGCCCCATTAGCTTGGCGATTTTAAGAACTTTCGCCCCATTTATGTAACTTTTAAGACCTTGTGTGCCATTTAGGTGTCATTTTTTTCCTGGCGAGCGATAGCGAGCCTGTAATTTAAGAGGAACCGGCCTTCGGCCGGGAAATTTTTCTACCGAAAAATTTACAAATTCATCTTGAAAGGGTGTCAAGGGGGTGTAATTTCAAGCTTGATAGAAGTCTAGGAAAAACACGAAAAACCTGCCCTTAATGGGAACTTTGCAATTGACCACTTGCGAGTTTCAGGCTATAAGGAAGTTGGAGCCGTAGACATCGATATAAAATAGAAACACAATAATAATGTAGGTTTTTGAAGGATAAAGGCTATGTTGAATTGGGTTTTATGTATTTATAAATGTACTACGACCGTATTTTAGCTGGTAATTCTGCTAAATATCGATGTCTACAGCTCCAACTTCCTTATAGAACGAAACTCGCAAGTGGCCAATTTACCGTCAGTTGAAAAAAGAAAACGGAGCATAGTCGATATTGCATTATTGATTGCCTCTTGCATCGGGTGGGTGGGGCGAGGGCTGATTCGATAATGCTAGTCAAATATTCACCGTGGAGATGTAAACAGATTAACACTATCTGGTGCAACCTCTCAGGGGTTATTATGGTATTTAGTTTAATTAGTATTGAGGGTTTTAATTGTTTTAGCCATTTTCGAACAATGTGTATTTAGTTAAGCCCTAAACTTGGAAAAACGCCTCTCCAAACCACCTCGTTCCTCAGACCCCCTTCAAGCTAAATATGTAATTTTTTCGGTAGAGAAATGTACCGGCCAAAGGCCGGTTTCTCCCAAATTGCAGGCTCGCTATCGCTCGCCCAGGAAAATTCGACATCTTATTGGGTTGAAGCATCATATAAGCGCCAAACTAATGAGGTGAAACGTCTTAAAATATCCAAGCTAATGGAGTAAATCAGGGAGGATCCAAATTGACCCGCCCTGCACCTAATAGGGTTAAGGGGACAGTGGTTATTTATTTATATATTCATTTATGGTTTTGTTTCCTCGCTAGACCTTCATCAAACTTTAAAAAAAAACACACCGGCCTTATTAACCCCTTCAGTACCGGTACCGTCCTTTTACCTTTATTCTGGCTACTATTAGACGATTTTATTCAGCTTCAAAAGGGCCTCCAGCAATTAACAGGCTTCGAACTATCTCACTTAACCCTTTTTACCACCACAGATCCTTCTTAAACTGCACAAAACTGTCTAAATATAGCTACAATAAAATAAAAAAGACGTCGCCGGTACAGAAGGGGTTACTACAGTAAAACAATACCCGACCCCTGAACTCCATACCTGTATAAATAATGCCCGACCCCTGAACTCCATACCTGTATAAATAATGCCCGACCCCTGAACTCCATACCTGTATAAATAATGCCCGACCCCTGAACTCCATACCTGTATAAATAATGCCCGACCCCTGAACTCCATACCTGTATAAATAATGCCCGACCCCTGAACTCCATACCTGTATAAATAATGCCCGACCCCTAAACTCCATACCTGTTTAATAATGCCCGACCCCTGAACTCCAAACCTGTGTAAATAATGCCCGACCCCTGAACTCCATACCTGTATAAATAATGCCCGACCCCTGAACTCCATACCTGTATAAATAATGCCCGACCCATGAACTCCATACCTGTATAAATAATGCCCGACCCCTGAACTCCATACCTGTATAAATAATGCCCGACCCCTGAACTCCATACCTGTATCAATAATGCCCGACCCCTGAACTCCATACCTGTATAAATAATGCCCGACCCCTGAACTCCATACCTGTATAAATAATGCCCGACCCCTGAACTCCATACCTGTATAAATAATGCCCGACCCCTGAACTCCATACCTGTATCAATAATGCCCGACCCCTGAACTCCATACCTGTATAAATAATGCCCGACCCCTGAACTCCATACCTGTATAAATAATGCCCGACCCCTGAACTCCATACCTGTATCAATAATGCCCGACCCCTGAACTCCATACCTGTATAAATAATGCCCGACCCCTGAACTCCATACCTGTATAAATAATGCCCGACCCCTGAACTCCATACCTGTATAAATAATGCCCGACCCCTGAACTCCATACCTGTATCAATAATGCCCGACCCCTGAACTCCATACCTGTATAAATAATGTCCGACCCCTGAACTCCATACCTGTATAAAAAGTGTACTGGATAATGGAACACCGGCACCAACAACTTTTGACCCCCACCCAACTTTTGACCCCCACCCAACTTTTGACCCCCACCCAACTTTTGACCCCCACCCAACTTTTGACCCCCACCCAACTTTTGACCCCCACCCAACTTTTGACCCCCACCCAACTTTTGACCCCCACCCAACTTTTGACCCCCACCCAACTTTTGACTCCCACCCAACTTGCCCTTGCCAAACTTAAGCCGTAAATCGTAGAAGTTGAGTAGCATACATTAAGGGGAGATCTCCACTTGAGGGATTTTTTTCTTGACCCCTTTCTCCCTCATGTTTAGCCCCATTGCTTTTGATATTATAAAACGTTCGCCCCGTTAGTTTGGCGATTTTAAGAACTTTCACCCCATTTTAAGACCTTTCGTGCCATTCAGGTGTCGATTTTATCCTGGCGAGCGATAGTGAGCCTGTAACTTAAGAGGAAACGGCCTTCGGCCGGGACATTTTTCTACCGAAAAATGTACAAATTTATCTTGAAAGGGACTCAAGGGGGTGTAATTTTAAGCTTGATGGAGGTCTAGGGAACAAACTAAACACCTCCCCTTAAGACGCCTGGAAGATGAATAATAATCTGGTTCCAATTTATGAGCTAACGACACCAACTAAATTACTTCTGAGGAGAGTCATCGCCCTTATAAATAATAATAGGTACAGTCGCGCTAATAAGTCATGTCTCGGCACCATGTATGTTTTGATCAATAATTGGTATCAGCAATATCTAAGCTTCATTTCTTCATATCGAGTGAAATATACACAGATGTTCCTACACTTACCCACCCTATTCACCATCTGACAGACATTAATACAGCACAGAGCAAGCCAAATGTAATGACAGCCGGGCATGACTTATTAGCGCAACTGTACAATTACCCTTTAAGTACCATCGACGTGGGTTATATACAGCATACCGGGGTATATATATATCTTGTTTCTATGTGAGTGAGGGAGGCAAAAGGCAGAACTGCCTGTAGCGAGTGCTTCCCCCAAAGTTGAAAGAGTGACAGGGCCAAAATCAAGGGACGTTCAGGCCAAAATGCCTGGACACACGGAGTTTGAAGCAATTTAAGTCATAGGAAGAGGTTAAGACTGATTCTGGGAAAGAGTTCCAGAGCTCAGCTGTTGAGTAGAAGAAAGTCTGAGAGTAATGTTTCACTCTTGGGTTGGAGAGTTGCACAGAGTAGGGGTGGGATTGTGTTGCAAGACAGGTACCATGTGCCCTACGTAGAGGTGGTGGTATACACTGGGAGAGCTCTGAGGAACACTGATTTTCATTATTAGAGTAGTGATAGAATAGCAAGAGAGATGCAACATTGCGGCGGACAGAGATATATTGCAGAGAGCTGGTGAGTGGACGAGAGTTAATGATACGAAAGGCCTTCCTTTCTACTTTGTCTAGTACTGCGGTGTGATAGGATCCTCCCCACACATGTGAACAATACTCAATACAAGGACGCACCGTGCCCCTGTACAGAGCAAGAAGCTGTGCAGGGGTAAATAATCCCCTAAGGCGGTTGAGCACACCCAGCTTCTGGGAGGCTGCCTTAGCAAGACTGGTAATATGGTCCTTCCAAGTGAGAGCAGAAGAAAAAGAGACACCAAGAATATTGAGAGAAGATGAAGGGTTCTAGCTACATTTGGACTATAAGATTGAGCTTAGGAAGGATCTGTGGTACCGGTAGTTAAAATGGTTGGTTGAGATAGTCTGAAGCCTTATTATGGCTAGAGGTCCTTCCTAAGCTGAATGAAACCGTCTAATAGTTGCCAG
>JBAKBP010027247.1:0-30406 GCA_037953745.1 Lithodes maja | reverse complement strand
CTATTACGTTACGTTAAACAATAGTCCTCGAGCATCAAGCAAGGAATCTTCTGATAAGTTAGATGCTTCTCGAATACTCGTAAGAAGTAAGTATCGGATTTTGAACAGCAATTTAATGAATAACTCACTGGTAATTAAAGGCTTTAAATTGACATAAGAAGAATTATAAGAATAAGCAATAGGATATGGCAAACATTAAGAAGAAGTACTCCGACAATGCACTGGCAATAGCCTACTAAGATTGTGCTCGTGGGCCACTAATCTCTGAAGTAGCTAAGCGTGCCACACATGAAATCAATAGTGCTTAAACAATAATATACATAAGGAGAAGCTTCAATACTATACTGTATCTGCTGGTCGAGCAAAGTCTAGCTGGGATATCTAAGGTTAAGAGACAATGGCTGAGCAAGCGGCTCGTAGCCTAGCGAGGTCCTTAAGACTGTGCGGCCAAATTACGGTAATTGACGGGATGCTCTCTTGAGAGATCCAGATCACTAGTATCTGGTTCTCTCCTGGCGATCCTCTCAAAGTCAAGCAAATGAGATAGCACAGTGTTGGGTGGCACAGGCAAAAGCCCTCACTCGCAACACAGTGCTAAACTCCCACGGTACACAATCAAAAAGACCCCCTAGGCTTCCCACGTCTCCGTTGCAATTGTGCTGGTTCAACCAACCTAGCACTCATAGGAAATCACAACTCGAGGAACCCTATCCCAGTCTAGCATTACCTAAACCAGCAGAAAACAGGAACATGAATAATAGTACACAGGGAAATACATATACGAGTGCAACAAACATCAATCAATCCTATTCTAGTTAACCCTTCCAAAATAGGCTATCTAACAGGCACTTATCTCGTGAGAACTCAAGCGATAATACTTTGGCTGACTAAATCTGCACCAAAGGGGTCATTGAGGTTAAAAAGGGTTCAGAAGAAGAAGGTAGGCGGTACAGAGAGTAGGGAAAGTTCACATCAGTCGGAAGAATATATATATAGTTGCAAGGGATATAAGAAGTCGCTCTGCCTGATGAGTTCTGATCTAAAAATGGCGAGACCTCCCTTTTTATACTCGGCCCCGTAGCGAGCATAACGGCAATCATGACGTCACATTCTCTCTCTCAATCTGGGATCGACAAAGGATTTCCCACGCTTGAGGAGGGAGGGAGGGGGGAATTAGGCCTACCCCTCGTGGCGCGCTCACTGGTCGGTGTTACATAACTCTCTCTCTCTTCGCATCATTATATATATATAAATCCCACACACAATACTTATATCTAATGATATAAAATAGAACTCGTTGACTTAGAAGAAAACAAAATACATAATGATAATACTTATAGTACAACGGTTCACATAAACTGAGTTAGGAAACTCTACACAGACTACAGCCAAAGTTCCTGCCCTGACGATCCTAGCGAGAGTGGGGCCTGACTGGGCGTTCTGTACAGCATGCTCATACTCGACATGCGTCACACCTCCCCCAAGATTTTACTTGCTCAACCCTGAGCTAAAATCTGATATACAGAACCCCATCAAACCCCTCACACCCAGCGACCGCATGGCACTAAAACAACGCTGAGTTTATCACTAAAACACATCTTATAAAAAAAAAAATTCACATTTCATAACTCCTCCCAACAATAGTAAAAGACACAATATCATGCTCCCAGAGCGAGCTTACAGCAGCTCAGCCGTTTGATAGTTCGTGGACTACTCAAACCTTATAGGCTATGACAAACTTATACAATTATCTTCATCAAAAAGAAAGAGTTTTTATATGATTTTTATATTTTAATATGTTTTTTTCCGGCTGCACTATAAGGGCAGCCTATTTTCTTCTATACCAAACGCTCAACTCCTGCTTTACGACCCAATACGCTTGGGCTACAACCGCGAGCCAACAAGCACCAAGCGCAAAATACTACTCAAACCAAAGCAGGAGGCTACCCGTGTGTCAATTTACCCAGGATCATATACCCCTGAACGACCACATGCAACCTCGTTGTCACAACCGGCAATATGGCTTATGTCCAGGTTATATACCAATAACCTTAGTGACCACCTGGTCAGCCTCATATTCCGATTGTGAAACTGGTCCAAGATCTCGAGAGGGTAATGATCTGGGTAAACTACACCGACCGGACCATAGGCTGGAACATAGATCTCGAAATGCCCCAGCGCATCATCGTCCTTTTCACTTTCATTCATCAGGCTCTGACACGTTGCTGGTGCATTCTTAAGTCCGTCAGGCACAACATTGCACTGGTAGGTACTCCCGTCCACAACAAAACCACACACCTCTTTAGCACGCTCGGACAAAGTTACAAGCAACGACCACTCACGACATTCCTTATCCCTCAGATCCTTCGTCCACACGTAATCCAGCTCTGCTTGCACCATAGGCTGTCGAGCAGGATTTATACGGCAGGGAATTAAACTGAGCCTTGCACTATCTCCAGCCTGCATGTCGGATTCTACCCCGTACCTCAGGCCTGGAGAAGCAACAAACATGCGAAAGTACTGCCATAGCCTAGTAAATAACTGCCTTGCACTGTCTCCACGAACAACATGCCTTGTGCCCTCCCACAACCCAGCCGAGACCGCAGCTTCTAACCTGTAGTCTCCCTCCTTCTCCACCTTCGTCCCTAGAACAGCCAGGTCATGAGAGGGACAATCAGTACCACCCGTGCAGTCACTCCCACAGTTCATTATTGCTAAGGCTTCCCCGCCGATACCGTACATGCGCACCCCCGCATTCCTTGTGACGACATCTGCCTGCGCAGCATCACCGCTTTCAGCGACATGGCCAGATACAGTCGGTCTATGGTAGGGCTGTTGCATTAGACTAGAGCAGCATTGGGAGGCTATGCGACGACCGGGCACTGCGATACCACAGCCGACCTTACCAATCTGCTCAATGTCCTCCTTTTGACCACCACCCTTGGCAGCCATGGGTCGACCCTGACCTGGCAACCATGCCAAAGCCTCGTCGCCCACCTTAAACCACCGAAACAACGAGGCTAACGGTCTTTCAACAGTCACGTGACCTGCCCGTGGAACATTTTGCACCGCCCGAGTTGTGAGACTCAGGGGCTCGGCACGACCAGTGGGGTATGAACCGAGCTGGTGCTGGAGTGCTGCACACTGCTGCTCAGGCAGGTGCTCTAGCGCTTCCACAGCCACCAGACTCGTGTCCCCCGCCCACTGCTTCGCCGAGACATGACAATCCCTACTCTCCTCCACCTGTGCCCTACTGCCCCCCTCTCCTTCTCCACCTTGGCCGCGGCAGACCAACGCAGGGACAGTAGGCTGCTCAGGTGGTTGCCTCACAAACTCCTCCAACAGGTTCACATGACATGCTTCCCCGTCCTCGTGTTTAATCTCGACAGCACCATTACCACACTTCTGAACTTCCGGATCCTCCAACTGCAGTTTACAAATATCTGAGGGAACCAACCTGTCTAGATGCTTCCGAAGCAACCCAAGTCCTTCCCCAATATCAAACTGAGCAACCCTTTTTTCTCTCCGTGTGCAACGTTGCTGCCCCGGAGTCTCTTCCGGCCCTACCTCCTCACTAACTGTGACAGGTCCTGGGGCCTCTCCAGACTCCAACATAGGTGCCAATACTAAATCACCCAGGAGAGCCGCCGAGTCAAAACTCTTAAAACCAACTCCAGCTTTAGCCTCCTCCTGTTGATCGTTCCTCTGCTGGTCTGAAGACGGAGGACTAGGCTGTGACACTTTAGCTGCCCGAGCTCGGGTGACAGCACACGCCATGGGTTGTGCCTGGCACCGCTCGACACACTCTTGTTCTCCCCCACTCACGTCGGCCGGCCTCTCGGCAACGACTAAGGGTAGAACCTCAGAAGCGGGCATTGCAAAGTCGTTGCCGAGAAGAAGGTCGACGCCCTCCACTGGCAGTTTCTCCACAATCCCAACATCCAATTCACGTGCCACACCATCCACCTCCAACTCCAACCGCACCAGCGGGTATGACCGAGTTGCATTAATACCCTGCACCACTACCACCCGAGCCGCATTTATAGGGTAGCCAGTCAAATTGTTCATCAGAGTCTGGGAAGCACCTGTATCACGCAAGACCTCTACTCCATGCTTGCGCCCCGCCCACATCACGCAACCCCGTCCTCTATGGTCGCAAAAAACATCCTGAGCAGGGTTCGAGCCTCTCAGGTGTTTCTGCATTGGCTGTGCCTCAGCCTCTGACGAACTGCCCCGGGCAAACTCAGAAGACTTCGGAGACACACCAATGTTGCAGGCCAAAGACACAGCTGCTGTAGGTGGTTTGCTAGGACAGACTCTTGCAAAGTGCCCCTTTTCATGACAAAGATAACACTCCAACTCCCCTCTGGGCTTCCCTTGGTACTGGGAAGGGCCCGGCCCCTTCTTAAATGGGACGGTGTTAGTCTTGTGGTCAGTCTTGGTATCATAGCTCTTGTACTTGTTTGCATAATGTATATCACTAACTCGGGGGGGTGGGGTGTCACGCCCCTTGTTACCTGCCTCACTACGCTGGGCAGACCCGCACCCACGAATTAATGATAGCCGGAGGTCAGCCATCTCAGCTGCCTCCTGTAGAGTTTTAGGGTTCTTTTCTTTAATAGTTAAAGTCATATCTGCACCAGTACACTTATAAAACTGCTCGAGCAGAAACAGCTCAGTCAACTGTTCGGCCGTCTCAGCTTTCTCAGAACGTGTCCAGTTAGCAAGTGCATCTTTTAAGTCCCGGGCATGTTCAAGAAAGGTCGCCTCCCTAGTCTTCGTAACACCCCGAAACTTCAATCGATATGTTTCTGGTTGCAACTCGTATGCCCGTAGGACAGCTCTCTTCAATACTGGGTAGTCAATGCAAGACTCTAAAGGCAGTGCATCATAAGCCTTCAGACCCTTACCCGTAAGTCTTGAGGAGACCAGAGCTGCCCACTTCTCTTCAGGCCAATTATGCTCCCTACACTTCTTCTCAAAACGATTAAAAAATTCTGTGACTTCAGTTTCACTAAATGCCGGCACCAATTTGACTAAGTGAGACAAGGACTGTTCTCTTACTTGGCCCTCCCGGCCCATCCGAATCCCTGTCGACTCTGCACGAGTCTTATCTAAGTCTATCTGAGCACAATATTTCTCGGAGTCGTATCTAAGCTCAGCCTCGTGCCTCCTAGTCTCAGCCTCAATCTCATGCCTCCTAGTCTCATTCTCCTGCTTCCTAGCCTCAACCTCAATCTCATGCCTCTTAGTCTCATTCTCCTGCCTCCTAGACTCATTCTCCATCTCCTGCTTCCTAGCCTCATTCTCCATCTCCTGCTTCCTAGCCTCATTCTCCATTTTAGCAAGCTCGAGTTTAAATATCATCTCAGGAGACAGGCCGGAAGAGGGAGCTGCCACTACTGAAGGAGGGGGGGCAAGAACTGGGGAACCACCATACGCACCGCCCGAGGGCACTCCAATCTTCCAATGCTCATCCCTCTGTGGGAGAGTGCTAACCTCCGGCAACTGAGTGGACGGCACTGTGGGAGTCGAGTGAGAGGGGATCTGGGGAGGAACCCCCCCAAACGCCCTCTCCTCCGAAACCCCATGTCGCCCACGCAACACCCAGGAAATCAGCTCCCCCTTGGACATCCCTCCTACATTGGATAGACCCAAAACCTTGGCTATCAGGTGCAAGCCATAAACATTCACCCCAGTCAGCCTCTCCTCCGTCACGTGGTACTGCTTACTCACAAAAAGTCTAGCATCCTCCTCACTAGTTACTAACGGCACCTCCTCACATAGCATCTCTCGCTCCTCGTCAGTACTAGGGCCCGACATACTGAAGTTCACCAAAAAATTCTCGAGACAAAAGTGTTAAACTCCCTTATGCAAGCACTAATTACTAAATTAACTGGAGTCTCTTAAATGCTCTCCTAATTGCCTTACAAAAAAAAATATTCTTCAATATGTACGCTAAAGTACCAACAAACAAATGTTGTACAACTCTGCAAAAAATTATACTGTTCACAAAATCCTAAGCAAGGTCGCCATTTGTTACGACCGGGCACTCGGGTACACTAGGGCTCTTACACAGGACTCGAGTATGGCTCGCTGCCACAACGGAAACACACGATCCCAACCCCAGAGTACTGCCAGCCGAACAAAAAACGCCACTACCCTCCAGAGTTCTATCTGCTATAACGGGGTATACAAGAACTCGGTACTAGCGTTTCACACAACAGACTAATAACAAGACGGGAGTTATCTAGTCTGGTCAACAATCAAACAAAGAAGAAAGTACTACAACACTAAAGAATAGTGTTGGCCGAAGCCGAAGTAATCCACCCTTGAACTAAGAACTTAAGAAGTCCTCCACCCTCTACTTCGGATCGGCACTATTACGTTACGTTAAACAATAGTCCTCGAGCATCAAGCAAGGAATCTTCTGATAAGTTAGATGCTTCTCGAATACTCGTAAGAAGTAAGTATCGGATTTTGAACAGCAATTTAATGAATAACTCACTGGTAATTAAAGGCTTTAAATTGACATAAGAAGAATTATAAGAATAAGCAATAGGATATGGCAAACATTAAGAAGAAGTACTCCGACAATGCACTGGCAATAGCCTACTAAGATTGTGCTCGTGGGCCACTAATCTCTGAAGTAGCTAAGCGTGCCACACATGAAATCAATAGTGCTTAAACAATAATATACATAAGGAGAAGCTTCAATACTATACTGTATCTGCTGGTCGAGCAAAGTCTAGCTGGGATATCTAAGGTTAAGAGACAATGGCTGAGCAAGCGGCTCGTAGCCTAGCGAGGTCCTTAAGACTGTGCGGCCAAATTACGGTAATTGACGGGATGCTCTCTTGAGAGATCCAGATCACTAGTATCTGGTTCTCTCCTGGCGATCCTCTCAAAGTCAAGCAAATGAGATAGCACAGTGTTGGGTGGCACAGGCAAAAGCCCTCACTCGCAACACAGTGCTAAACTCCCACGGTACACAATCAAAAAGACCCCCTAGGCTTCCCACGTCTCCGTTGCAATTGTGCTGGTTCAACCAACCTAGCACTCATAGGAAATCACAACTCGAGGAACCCTATCCCAGTCTAGCATTACCTAAACCAGCAGAAAACAGGAACATGAATAATAGTACACAGGGAAATACATATACGAGTGCAACAAACATCAATCAATCCTATTCTAGTTAACCCTTCCAAAATAGGCTATCTAACAGGCACTTATCTCGTGAGAACTCAAGCGATAATACTTTGGCTGACTAAATCTGCACCAAAGGGGTCATTGAGGTTAAAAAGGGTTCAGAAGAAGAAGGTAGGCGGTACAGAGAGTAGGGAAAGTTCACATCAGTCGGAAGAATATATATATAGTTGCAAGGGATATAAGAAGTCGCTCTGCCTGATGAGTTCTGATCTAAAAATGGCGAGACCTCCCTTTTTATACTCGGCCCCGTAGCGAGCATAACGGCAATCATGACGTCACATTCTCTCCCTCAATCTGGGATCGACAAAGGATTTCCCACGCTTGAGGAGGGAGGGAGGGGGGAATTAGGCCTACCCCTCGTGGCGCGCTCACTGGTCGGTGTTACATAACTCTCTCTCTCTTCGCATCATTATATATATATAAATCCCACACACAATACTTATATCTAATGATATAAAATAGAACTCGTTGACTTAGAAGAAAACAAAATACATAATGATAATACTTATAGTACAACGGTTCACATAAACTGAGTTAGGAAACTCTACACAGACTAAAGCCAAAGTTCCTGCCCTGACGATCCTAGCGAGAGTGGGGCCTGACTGGGCGTTCTGTACAGCATGCTCATACTCGACATGCGTCACAGTGTCTATACCTCAACTACAACACTATATATGAGTGTCTATACCTCAACTACAACACTATATATGAGTGTCTATACCTCAACTACAACACTATATATGAGTGTCTATACCTCAACTACAACACTATATATGAGTGTCTATACCTCAACTACAACACTATATATGAGTGTCTATACCTCAACTACAACACTATATATGAGTGTCTATACCTCAACTACAACACTATATATGAGTGTCTATACCTCCACTACAACACTATATATGAGTGTCTATACCTCCACTACAACACTATATATGAGTGTCTATACCTCAACTACAACACTATATATGAGTGTCTATACCTCAACTACAACACTATATATGAGTGTCTATACCTCAACTACAACACTATATATGAGTGTCTATACCTCAACTACAACACTATATATGAGTGTCTATACCTCAACTACAACACTATATATGAGTGTCTATACCTCAACTACAACACTATATATGAGTGTCTATACCTCCACTACAACACTATATATGAGTGTCTATACCTCCACTACAACACTATATATGAGTGTCTATACCTCAACTACAACACTATATATGAGTGTCTATACCTCAACTACAACACTATATATGAGTGTCTATACCTCAACTACAACACTATATATGAGTGTCTATACCTCAACTACAACACTATATATGAGTGTCTATACCTCAACTACAACACTATATATGAGTGTCTATACCTCAACTACAACACTATATATGAGTGTCTATACCTCAACTACAACACTATATATGAGTGTCTATACCTCAACTACAACACTATATATGAGTGTCTATACCTCAACTACAACACTATATATGAGTGTCTATACCTCAACTACAACACTATATATGAGTGTCTATACCTCAACTACAACACTATATATGAGTGTCTATACCTCAACTACAACACTATATATGAGTGTCTATACCTCAACTACAACACTATATATGAGTGTCTATACCTCCACTACAACACTATATATGAGTGTCTATACCTCAACTACAACACTATATATGAGTGTCTATACCTCAACTACAACACTATATATGAGTGTCTATACCTCAACTACAACACTATATATGAGTGTCTATACCTCAACTACAACACTATATATGAGTGTCTATACCTCAACTACAACACTATATATGAGTGTCTATACCTCAACTACAACACTATATATGAGTGTCTATACCTCAACTACAACACTATATATGAGTGTCTATACCTCAACTACAACACTATATATGAGTGTCTATACCTCCACTACAACACTATATATGAGTGTCTATACCTCAACTACAACACTATATATGAGTGTCTATACCTCAACTACAACACTATATATGAGTGTCTATACCTCAACTACAACACTATATATGAGTGTCTATACCTCAACTACAACACTATATATGAGTGTCTATACCTCAACTACAACACTATATATGAGTGTCTATACCTCCACTACAACACTATATATGAGTGTCTATACCTCCACTACAACACTATATATGAGTGTCTATACCTCAACTACAACACTATATATGAGTGTCTATACCTCAACTACAACACTATATATGAGTGTCTATACCTCCACTACAACACTATATATACTATTAAGGGGGGTGACCTTTTTTTTGTTTTCTGTCCTTTTCTCTCTTTCTCTGGCTTGTATCCATTCGGCCCCATTCAGCCAACTATTTTAAGACGTTTATCCCCATCTAGGTGTCGATTATCGCTTGCCAGGAAGAAATCCGGCTTCGCCGGAGACATTTTTCTATCGAAAAATGTACAAATTTAGCCTGCTGTCTAACAAAAATAAAAAATATGCTGGCTCGCTACCGCTCACCAGTAAGAAATTAACACCTGGATGGGGATAAACGTCTTAAAACAGTGGTCTGAATGGGGCCAAATGGATACAAGCCAGAGAAAGAGAGAAAAGGACAGAACAAAAACAGGTCACCCCCCTTAATTTGAAAATCAGTTTATATCCACTAAGCATACCAGATAGTTATAATTGCATACCAGATAGTTATAATTGCATACCAGATAGTTATAATTGCATACCAGATAGTTATAATTGCATACCAGATAGTTATAATTGCATACCAGATAGTTATAATTGCATACCAGATAGTTATAATTGCATACCAGATAGTTATAATTGTATACCAGATAGTTATAATTGCATACCAGATAGTTATAATTGCATAAGGAAAATCATAGGGGGTCCACTCATTTGTACGAGTGACCTAGAAGCTATGATATCCGAGTGTAGGCTATAGTAATCGAGTTATCAAATTACTATGCTCTACACGTTTTCCTTTATATACAATCCAGTCCCTAGTTTCAGTTCCAGTTTCTAGTTTGTTTCCTACTCTTTCAGCAATCTTAAAATTTCACCCCCTTGACCCCCTTTCAAGATAAATTTGTACATTTTTCGGTAGAAAAATTTCCCGGCCGAAGGCCGGTTTCTCTTAAATTACAGGCTCGCTATCGCTCGCCAGGAAAAAATCGACACCTAATTGGCATGAAAGGTCTTAAAATTGACAGAAATAGGGCGAAAGTCCTTAAGATCGCCAAACTAATGGGGCAAACGTCTTAAAATCTCAAAAGCAATGGGGCTAAACATGAGGGAGAAAGGGATCCAGAAAACAATCCCTCAAGTGGAAATCTCCCCTTAATATTTCAAAATGTAAATAGTCCTGTCAATAATTCTTACCGAGAAAAACTAGAAACGCTATTAGTGTTTGTAGATCAGTAAGTCTTTGGATTCTTAATGTTAATCTTGAACTTTAGTTGTTCTTTATATAAGTACCGATTATGTTCAACTAAACCTTTGCCGACGGAATTGCATTAAGGCCGGTATCACACGAGAGCAATTATAGTCATTCATTCATTTTTCTGGCAACATTTCTGGATTATTTGGCACTGGTATCGGAAACTTGACTAATGATATATGAATTTAGGTCACAGAAAAAATATTAAATGTTGACCTCATAAGCTGCCGGACCAGCGTTAAGGGTAAATGTTGAGTGAAAAAGCGCTCCTGTGATACCGGCTTAAGGGGAGATATTTAGTTTGGTCCCTAGATATCCTTCAAGGTTAAGATTACACCCCCTTGAGCCCCTTTCAAGATAAATTTATAAATTTTTCGGTAGAAAACTGTCCCGGCTGAAAGCTGGTTCCTCTTAAATTACAGGCTCGCTATCGCTCGCCAGGATAAAATCGACACCTAAATGGCACGAAATGTCTTAAAATTAACAGAAATGGGTTGAAAGTTCTTAAAATCGTCAAAATAATGGGGCAAACGTCTTAAAATTAGAAAAACAATGGAGCTAAACATGAGGGAGAAAGGAGTCAAGAAAAAAATCCCTCGAGTGGAAATCTCCCCTTTAAGCAAGGTTCACACATTGGCGAGTCGGAGCGCAACTCCAACGCGAGTGATGAAATTTTTGCATTCGCCAATGATTATCCCAAATTCGCCGACACTCGCCGACACTCGCACAGACTCGCGTGGACTCGCGCTGCACCGCGTACACTCGCGAACGCGGCCAAAAATTTCAAAAAGACATGAAATTTGGAGAGTCAAGTGGGAGTTGGACGCCAACTCGCATAGACTCGCGTAGACTCGCGTAAACTCCTGTAGACTCGTGTGACACTCATGTAGACTCGCGTGACACTCGCGTTGTACTATTTACAAATTTAATGATCGCGAGTCTACACGAGTATACACGAGTCCACGCGGGTCTACGTGAGTCTACACGAGTACAACAGGAGTCAACACTATATGTAAACAACCAATATTGCCAAAGGCGAGTTTAACAGGAGTCAAACAGGAGTCAACACGACCCTAACGCGAGTTAAGGGGGTCTCGTAATTTTTACCCTAGAACGTGTCAGTGGATTTCGTCTGTATTTCATAAGATTTGGACCACGTATAGGGGACCTAACAACTACGAAATTTCCAAAGTTTTAATTCTCTAGGCCAATTATTTTTTGAGTTAGGTGAGAATTAGTGTGTAAATTTTGACTTTGGGGTAAAATCTAATGCTTCGTTAAATGTTGTTGCTTGTTTGTTTTAATGCCTTGGGGGTACTAACAATAGGTGTAGTTACCATCACTACTGTATACTTTTTCCATTTTGTATCTAATCATGGAATTAGGTCATTTTGAAATTAGGTACACATTAGGTAAAATGTCTCGGGGTTGCTGTGTCGAAATGGTTAAGAAATAAAACAAAATGGACAGGGTGGTCTGTAGGGAATTTTATGCCCTTTCCAATGACACCAGACTCATTGTTGTAGCATGTTTGGTTGCGTCAGAGTAACGCCGACAAGTGAACTTTCTTACGTGAGGTACTTAAGGCACGAGAGCTGTTGCAAGCCAGCCGGCCAGCCGCACCCTACCTCTCTCGCGGCTTGGACCACACTGCTCTTTCTCCTCCACCACCACCACACCCTTCGTTATTAGCAGGGTTGAGTATCAGACACCGCTAGGAAAAATATCTAAAAACGTCATATTTTCACCAAAAATTCATCTTTTTCGTATTTTTTTTTTGCAGTTCCGAAACCAATAAAGCATTTTCTACGCATCTGCGCGACCCGCGATCCGCGAAAATTTGAAACTAGCCCAGAAATAATATGCTTCCAGACGGAATATTGCCTCAGGATTTTAACTGATGATAGAGGGGTGGGTGATGATGCCATATATCGGGTTTCGTAATATTGCCGTTTTGGACACTAAAAGCGTCTAAAATTCGCCGAGACTCCCTTAACACGGGGTAACGCGAGTGTAACACGCGTAAACGAGAGTACCCACGTGGTGGTCTGGATTTCACAATATGTGTGGCGAGTCTATGCGAAACAAACACGAGTTTACGCGATATTAACGCGAGTCTATGCGAAACCAACGTGAGTCTACGCGAGTAACGGTGAAACCAACGTGAGTCTACGCGAGTGGTGTGCGACTGCTGGCAACACTGCGCGAGTAGGTGGCACCACCGCGTCAACACCCCCTGTAAAAGGGACCGCCCGCGGTGCCTCCTCCACTCTCCACCGTAAACCCAGCAAGGACCCATTGACCCGTGCCGCACATCGACCCACGCTGCCCTACCACGCTGCCTGCCCTACCACACTGCCCTACCTGCCTGCCCTACCATGCTGCCCTACCTGCCTGCCCTGCACCATGCCTTTGCCCAAGGAGAAGGTGGCGGCCACCAAGTCTCGGAAGGGTGGTGATGGTGTTGTGAAGAAAGGCAAGGCTACACCTCCCGAACAACCCCGCATCGCACCCCCTGCCAGGAGGCCTGTTGCGTCGCAAGAGTTGGACGATTCTGATGAAATTGTGCCGGACAGCCAGCCCAGTGGACATGAGGACATGGACGTGTTTGATGGAGGTATTGAAGCTGACGACGACAGCCAGGATACTGGGCCCAGCCAGGATACTCAGACCAGTCAGGATACTTAGACCAGTCAGGACACCCAAGGTAGCCTCAGTGACAGTGATGATGATACCCCTGACCCCCCTGGCAGCGCGGGCCCTGTTCGTTATGGCACCATTAAGAAAAATAAGTTGACAAGGGTGATCTTGAGCGACGAGACTGAGGACATGCTGGCCGAGTGGGTGAAGGACACCCCCATGTTATATATGAAGCGTAGCAAGGCCTACAAAGATACGCGCAGGAAACTCCGCGCCTACGACGAGAAGGCTGCTACCCTGGGTGTTAATGTCATAGGTAAGTACCCACAACCAAACATGCACCATGATATATTAATTGTAAATAAGTGATTGAATACCTTGCTGTTGTGTTCTTGGTTTGATTCCATGTGTTTTATACGTGAAATACATAAATACTATTATGTTAAAGTTTGCTAAATTGGCATATATGTATGTGTGTTGCCAGTATCATATACATCCCTCTACGTTTGTATTTAACAGCATTAACTAATAATGTATTATCAACCCATGTTTGGCCTGTTAAATTACGGATATAAATCATATATATAAAGGGGCCTTGCTTAATGAATATTACTCTTTACACAGGTGCTAATCTGGCCCATTGGGTCCGGAACATGCGGTCCAGGTACTCAAAGCTGAGCGATATGAAGAGTGGATCGGGAACACCTGGGACATTCGAGGGCAAGCCACTATCAGAGAGGGACACCTGGATCATGCAGAAATTTGCCTTCCTCAAAGGGCACATCTCCCGCGTAAAGACCAAGGTCACAGCTAAGGTTAGAACTAATATAAACATACCTAATATGAGTGAAAACAATATACAGTATACTTAAAGAACTGTTCGATATCACATTTGGAAAATATTATTTAACCATGTATACCTATTACCTAGGCTATTAATGTCTGTTAATAACATGCTTATCTTGTGCATATATATATGATTTGATACATATAATAATTCATGGCTGTTAATATCATGCTTATCTTGTGCATATATACTTGAATTCATACATTTATAATGGAAGGCTTCATGTAAACATAAAATGTATTTTCTTATTTTTATTTATATTGTCAAGGTACATATATTTAAATATACTAAAATAGGTTAAAGGTCTTATGTATATAGGATATATTAATGTTTTTGTGTTTCAGTTTCCAAACCCGACCGTGGACGTCTCGCCGGATGTGAATGTGGAGGTGATTGGCGATGAGGAGAGTGATGGAGAGGACACTGCCATGCCTCCTCCAACCAACACAACTCCCACTGCCAGGTCCAGCAGCCAGAACAAGCGGCGGAAGTCTGTAGAGGCAGTCTCACCTGTGGAGGTAAATATGAAAACATTTAACATATGTAATTACGAGAGTATATTAGTCATTACAAGAGTATTATATAAATCCTATGTTCGTGTACGCTGCAAACCGCAAACAATTCCTGTAGAGGAAGACATATGCATCCGGGGGAGAAAAACATAAAAAGGTTATTATCATAACTTACCATGACATGTATGTATTATTTTATAAGTACAAAAGGTGTTTAACATGCATACTCTTGTTTCTACAGCTGAGTGCGACGCGGGAGGCGATGCGGGAGGACATGTCACGCCTGGTGACATCCCTGGCTGGGAAGGAGACCAAGTATGGACAGTTCGTGGGGTACTTGGAGCAGCAGCTCGAGAGGCTCCCTGACGCTGTAGGGGAGGTATTGTCACGGAGGATAATGCAGAAAGTCCTTCAGGCCAGGGATGAGGTCACCCTCTCCACGTCACCCCAGATGGCGATACCAGCAAACCCCCCGCAGTTGCACACCACACCACCAGGCCCCCCGCAGTTGCACACCACACCACCACAGATGCAACCCCAGCCAGGACCGTCACGCATGCCAGGAGCCTTCACAACCCCATCATTCTCAGAGCTGATGGCGGGTACGCCATTCAGGTCTCCTGCACATATACATGAATGGTGGGCGGGGTCGCTTACCCCTACACATGGCGCCAACATTGCAACACCGGTTCCCTCAAGCCCAGCTACTAGTAGGCCACCAACACTGGTTCCCTCAAGCCCAGCTACTAGTAGGCCACCAACACCATGGTTCTCTCAAGCCCAGCTACTAGTAGGCCACCAACACCATGGTTCCCTCAAGCCCAGCTACTAGTAGGCCACCAACACCATGGTTCCCTCAAGCCCAGCTACTAGTAGGCCACCAACACCATGGTTCCCTCAAGCCCAGCTACTAGTAGGCCACCAACACCATGGTTCCCTCAAGCCCAGCTACTAGTAGGCCACCAACACCATGGTTCCCTCAAGCCCAGCTACTAGTAGGCCACCAACACCATGGTTCCCTCAAGCCCAGCTACTAGTAGGCCACCAACACCATGATTCCCTCAAGCCCAGCTACTAGTAGGCCGCCAACACCAGGGAACTTCCTATAAACAAGGTTGAACACCCAAGTCAACACCCCCAGGCTTGGGGATGACGAAAATGTGTGAAACCTTTGTGTATAATAATAAAGTCATGAACCCCCCAGTGATGGGAATGACGAATATATGTAATACTATGTCTACACATAAAATGAATATCTCTTATTATTTTCATACTTTCTGCTATATATTTACATACTATATTACTTTCGGCTATATATTAACATGCTATATATCTATGTTTCTGATGAAAATAAACTATGTGCCTCCAGCTGTTGTTTTGGATCCAAAATATATTATTAGAGTTTATCTGTTAAAATTCTCAACAAAGGTTCCTTTTATAAACATGGAAATGACTGGTCAACAGAGAAAAAATATAAGTTAATATGAATTCAAGTTGTGTTATAAATAATATTGACATTAACATCAATAATGAAGAGAGAACAAATGCAATATAATATGAATGAAATAGGTTTCTGGAATAATAGTTATTAATATAACTATTTATGTGGAATTTATGCAAAGGATATATGATGACAAATAATAATATACAGATTTATATCCAACATGAAATATAAATAAATAAAAGATATAAATTAAATATAATATATTAAACATTATGAAACGACATAGGAAAAGGTGAACACCATAATATATGAGACTTTATAAAAAGCGAATAAAAAATAGAGAATATATATTAATGAGGTAGAATTGATTTAAACATGATTAACACATAATATAAATATCTAAACTACAAAAATATTAATGAAAGCAATGGCAACATATGGATACATACCTTTATATGAGGTCGTTCTGCCAGGGGACACTGCCCCTGGGTGATGAGCAGTAGTCGGTGAGGTGCTGGCGTTGCCTCTTGGCCTGGGCTATCACGACATTCCCGGATAGTCTCTGGAGGGGATTCAGCCTGTCCCGCACCTCCCTCCAACGCCCAGGGATGATAGCATGCGTCTCAGGGTCCTCCTCATCCGCTAGGTTGGCGTGGTGATTAGGGTACCTCATTCGCATAAGGTTATGCATGCAGCAGCACGCCATCACCACAGACTCAACACGGGACGGGTGGAGGGCAATGCTGTCGAGGAGGCACCTGAACCTGAATTAGGGAGAGAAAGAACATGTATATTTAAACACTGAATAGTATAATTCATATTAAATAGGGAAATAATGGTTAGGATCATGTATAGTTAAAACTCGACTTTCAGACGTGGACGACTCACACTCTGTGGATGTGGGGGAGATGTATTAATCCATATCAATTATAGGGAGAATGGTTACGAGCATGTTTAGTTAATACCTGACTAGTATACTTCACATTAGTAGGGTGCCATCACCGATACCTGTATTTATGGTCAAACATGTCACATAATCATACACATACCTGGATGCCATGATGCCAAAGGCGTTCTCAACAACTCTGCGAGCCCGGGACAGTCTGTAGTTGAAGATCCGTTCAGGTACAGTCAGTTGCCGGGTAGAGTGTGGCTTCATCAACCACCTTCGCATGGGGAAGGCATCATCACCCACCAGGATGTAGGGAACAGGTGTGTCGTCATTGGGCAGGGGTTCGGCAGCAGGGAGTCCCAGGGTGCAACCATCCAATGCTGCTCTGATATTGGTTCTTATAAACACCCCACCATCTGAGCAGCTACCGTGATTACCCACGTCACAGTAGAGGAACTTGTAGTCGGCGTCTACAATAGCCATGAGCACGATTTTTTTTTTTTTTTTTTTTCTATGTGATTGAGGGAGGCAAAAGGCATAACTGCCTATAGCGAGTGCCTCCCCATAGTTGAAAGAGTGACAGGGCCAAAATCAAGGGACGTTCGAGCCAAAATGCCTGGACACACGGAGTTTGAAGCAATTTAAGTCATAGGAAGAGGGAAAGACTGATTCTGGGAGAGAGTTCCAGAGCTCAGATGTTGAGTAGAAGAAAGTTTGAGAGTAACGTTTCACTCTTGGGTTGGAGAGTTGCACAGAGTAGGGGTGGGATTGAGTTGCAAGACGGGTACCACGTGCCCTACGTAAAGGAGGTGGTATGCACTGGGATAGCTCTGAGGAACACTGATTATTATAGTAGCGATAGAATAGCGAGAGAGATGCAACATTGCGGCGGAGAGGGAGAGATTGCAGAGAGTTGGTGAGTGGACGGGAGTTAATGATACGAAAGGCCTTCCTTTCAACTTTGTCTAGGAGAGTGGTGTGAGAGGAACCTCCCCACACATGTGAACAATACTCAATACAAGGGCGCACTATGCCCCTGTACAGAGCAAGAAGCTGTGCAGGGGAAAAGAACCCCCTAAGGCGGTTGAGCACACCCAGCTTCTGGGAGGCTGCCTTAGCAAGACTGGTAATATGGTCCTTCCAAATGAGAGCAGAAGAAAAAGAGACACCAAGAATATTGAGAGAAGATGAAGGGTTGATTTTTGTATTGTTGAAGAATAAGGGATAGTCCGCTGGGAGATCCTGACGGGTAGATAGATGGAGAAATTGGGTTTTGGAAGCATTAAAGTTAACAAGGTTTTCTCTGCCCCAATTGGAAATAGTATTTAGATCAGAATTTAAGAGTTCTATGGCTTCATTACGTTTGTCGTTGAGGGATTGCTGGCTGGGGCGTTCTGAAAAACTAATGGAGTAGTGTAAGGTTGAGTCGTCTGCGTATGAATGGATGGGAATTAAGGTACAGTTAAGGAGATCATTTATAAAAATTAGAAAGAGAATAGGAGATAGGACAGAGCCCTGAGGAACACCGGAGTTTATAGGGTGAGGAAGTGAACAATGGCCGTCCACAACCGCAGCTATGGAACGGCCGGAAAGGAAATTAGAGACAAAGGCACAGATGGAGGGATAGAAACCGAAGGAGGGTAGTTTAGAAATTAAAGATTTATGCCAGACTCTATCGAAGGCTTTCGATATGTCTAGTGCAATAGAAAAAGTCTCACCGAAGTCCCGAAAGGAGGATGACCAAGAGTTAGTAAGATATGAAAGAAGATCACCAGTAGAGCGACCCTTAAGGAAGCCATACTGGCGATCTGAGAGCAGATTATGAGAAGAGAAATGCTTAAGAAATTTGGAAGCAAGAATAGTTTCAAAAACTTTAGAAAGACAAGAGATAAGAGCAATTGGACGATAGTTGGAGGGTTGAGAGCGGTCACCCTTCTTTGGGACAGGTTGAATGTGAGCAAACTTCCAGCATGAAGGGAAGACGTTAGAGGATAGACAGAGACGAAAGAGTTTGCCTAGGCAGGGAGTCAGCACGGAAGCACAGTTTTTGAGAACAACAGGAGGAACACCGTCCGGACCGTACGCCTTATTAGTGTTAAGCCCAGAGAGGGTAGAAAGTACATCTTTAGAAGATATTAGGATATTAGGCATAAGTAAGAGAGAGGAGGGCGGAGAGGGAGGAATAGCACCGGAATCATCCCAGGTGGATGGAGTGGAAGCCTTTGTAGTTGTAGAATTCTGTACCGGCATTTGGAGGGCATTTGATGGCGCAGTGCTTTCCATCGATGGCACCAACGGTATGTGGGAAATCCCAGCGCTTGGCAAACTCACTGGCAACCACCTTCCACACCGCCGGTGTCCTGGGGCAACGTATAACCTCCTCCTGGTATTCTGCAATGATGGCTTCGCATGTTGCAGGCACAATGAGGGAGATGGTGTTCCGGGCCACACGGAACGCGTACTGTAGGCTAGGATATGAGTCACCAGTGGCCAGGTAGCGGAGTGTGATTGCAATCCTCAGCCCAGGTGACAAAGCCTCCCTCCAGAAGGTATCCTGCTTCTCTACCCTAGGCCCGACACGTGCCACCAACTCCCTAAACATGTGGACGTCCACACGTAAGAAGTTCCGGAATCCTTTGGGGTCCTCTCTCTCAAGCTCCTCCATAAGTTGTTCGTACACACCGAACTGTGGCTGTCTCAATAGCCAGCTCCTAGCCCAAACTCTCCTTCGTGGCCTCTCCCCTTGACGTCTTTCTTCAGCCTCCTTCTCCTCCAGCTCCTCTAGGTCTAGGAGACGCATCTGCATCTGCAGTACGAGCACAGCTGCCGCTCTCCGCCTCCTGATGGACATGGTGTGTGGGTGGGTGGGTGGGTGGGTGGGTGGGTGGGTTGGGCTGTATCCTGCAGAGTAACGTCCGTCCGTGGTGGTGTTGCGAGCTGTGAACAATGGTGCCAGTGGGGGCCTCTTTATATACGTATCCTGACACTCGCCAACACTCGCACACACTCATGTTAGACTCCCATACACTCCTGTTAACTTCCTATAGACTCGCGTGCATCTCGTGTAAACTCATGTAAGCTCGTGTAAACTCCTGTGACACTCGTGTTGACTCGTGTAGACTCGCACTATTCGTACCCTGGAATTTGACCGTTATTTTTCAAATTTTGGCGGTGCGTGTTGGGGTCGTGTTACACTCGCCGACACTCGCGTAAACTCCTGTGAACTCGTGTAAACTCATGTAAACTCGTTTTATATTCGTGTTATATGCGTGTTTACTCGCATCAGCTGCTACTTGCGTTGGGTTCGGGCTCCATCAACGGCGATATGCGGCAAGTGTGACTCGTGTTGGCCTCGCGCTCCGACTCGCCTATGTGTGAACCTACCTTAAGGCTGTGTCCCACAAGCTATTTTTCCGTCAATTTTGTACGTGTAATTGTAGTCTGGCCGATATAAAATTTAAGATTCAAACGAATTGAATTTCCTAACATTTATAATCTACCTTCAATCAAATTTCCGAATCCAATGAGAAAGAGCCTCAACATAGTATGAGAAAAAGCTTGCTCGTCGAATATTGCCGGCAATGCAACACTGTATTCATTATTAACCCTTTCACGCTTATGACGCAATGTTGAGCCTATTAGGGATACTTTAAAGCCTTTGTTACCATCAGGGGTATTTAGAAACCTTTAGTTTAGTTACTTCAACCTCTGCAGTTGTCTTTGAGTTAACTGTGGGCAGAAAACTAATTTTGGAGAGGTAATTATAAGAGTGAGAGAACTCTATTTCTTATTGCTAATCTGGCAACCTCTGCGTCATAAAAGCGTGAAAGAGTTAAGGGGAGGCAGTCCGTTTATTTGGTCTAATAATTCATTTATTCATATATTTTTTTAGTTTCCTCCCTAGACCTCCATCAAGCTTAGAAAAACACCCCCTAGACCCCCCTTCAAGATAGATTTGTACATTTTTCGGTAGAAAAATGTCCCGGCCGAAGGCCGATTCCTCTTAAAATTGCAGGCTCGCTATCGCTCGCCAGGAAATAATCGACACCTAAATGGCACGATAGGTCTTTAAATTGACAACAAAATGGGGCGAAAGGTGTTAAAATCGCCAAACTAATGGGCCGAACATCTTATAATCTCAAAACTAGTGGGGCTAAACATTAGGGAGAAGGGGGTCCAGAAAAAAGGTCTGCCTCCCCTTATACAACGTAGCGTAGATGATGCGATTTCCGGCGCATAATAAGGAAGACGTTAAACTCTGACCCCAGACCGTCTACAAGGATCTATACAACGAGTCATTAAACACTCGAGAAGCTGGAGAACATTTCATTTCATTCTAGCTATATTTATACGAGTGTGTGCAGCTTGTGGTACTAAAATTGGTTAAATGGTAGTTCGAAGCCTGTTAATTGCTGAAGGCCCTAATTAAACTGAATAGAATCGTCTAATAGTAGCCAGCATAAAGTTAAAAGGACAACCCCGGTACTGAAGGGGTTAAACACTCGATAGGCTGGTCGAGTACCTCTTGGCTACACTCCCTCAAAACACTCTTCCCACTCAACACACTCCTCTACTTTAGCCTGGACACACTTCCTCACATTCACCCTTAACACACTCATTGTCTCCTATTTCAACACTTTCTCGCATTCACCTTTGAGAAGCTTTTGCATACAATCATTGCATAAAATTATACTCTTTCAATAATTCCATGTTGTTGACCGTTTAAAAGCCTGTTTTGAGAGATAAACATATGCAGTCCGGGCTAAAGCAAATAATATTATACTGTACATTTCCTGTACAGTCTACGACAGAACTGCTGTCTTGGCCTGAGGCAATGTGTTAGTTCACTCACCTTTTAATAGATGGCACTTTAATCGCTTCTAATAAAACGGGGCGGGGTTAATATAGAGGTTCGAAGGAGGAGGAGTCAAACGTGTGTGTGTGTGTGTGTGTGTGTGTGTGTTCGAGAACGGCACGCAGAATAAGTTTATTTTAAGATAACACACAGGCCATATTATAAAATTAGCCCATGCTGGATCACAAATAAGTAACACACATTAGGTGTTGCGTTATTTATGGAATTTAATACACAGACAATCATGTTTCTATCCTTCGCACTTTCCATTCCCCCTCCTCCCCTCTCCCTTTCACCCCAACTCTCCTTCTTCACCTGCTTCCTCTCCGCTCCCTCCCTCCCACCTCTCTCTCTCTCTCTCTCATTCTCTCTCTCTCTCTCTCTCTCTCTCTCTCTCTCTCTCTCTCTCTCTCTCTCTCTCTCTCTCTCTCTCAAGGACATAAAAGATACCTTCTAAAATACGCAGAATAATACTATGCGATTGTTTTGAATTTACATATACATAATCTATTTTGTATTAATTTCATCACACCACCAAACGCCTCCAATGAAATTAATGAAAGCATGTATGTGATCCACCGGGATTCGAACCTGGGTTATCACACACAGATTTTTAGACACCTTAACCATTACACCACCAAGACGGTTAAAGGTTTATGCACACGCCTACGACTTATGAAATAAATAATAAATGTTAGGGATGACAAAAGTAACACATATATATTGATTAGGAATAGGATAACTAGCGAGGCAGCGAACAACACCTGTTACTCGCTGCCTCGCTAGATATCCTATTCCTAATTAAGCTACGATTCCCGAAGAACACGTCTATATTTGTTTATATATATATTAAGTGTAACAATAACACTTAGGATTTACGTTATTTGTGTTGGCTTAAGGAATAAGTTGGATAATACACATACTTGTGACCTCCACAATTTGTAATGTTTGAGGAGACGGCGCTTCAACCTCTCTCCTCTGTCCATCACATTCAAGCACCAACCCACCCACACCAACACTAACACAGGATACAAAACAGACACACACACACTCACACCCAATAACATAAAACGCACATCACACACATGATCACATACAACGTAATGGGCACAAATCACTCACACATGATAACATAAAACGCACACACACACACACACACAAGCACACACACACACACACAGCCCGTAGCCTAGTAGGTAGAGCTCTCGTCTCACACACGAGGGGTCGGGGGTTCAATCCCCGGCCAGGCGGAGACAAATTGGGCTTGTCTCCTTTCATGTGTTAGCCTCAGTTCACCTAGCTGTAAATAGGTACCTGGAATAAGTGGACGACGTTGTGACGTCCCATCTGGGGTTGGCAAAAATGGTACAAGGCGAGATGGGTATCATATGGTTCACCTAAGCTGATGGCTACCTAAGCCTTCGGGCGAGACGGTACCGTCTATAGTGAGAATGGTACCATACAGATCCACCCTAAGCCTTCGTTTCCGATGTCGCCAATTGGCTAAAAATACAGACTACACACTGTGACGCATGTCGAGTATGAGCATGCTGTACAGAACGCCCAGTCAGGCCCCACCCTCGCTAGGATCGTCAGGGCAGGAACTTTGGCTGTAGTCTGTGTAGAGTTTCCTAACTCAGTTTATGTGAACCGTTGTACTATAAGTATTATCATTATGTATTTTGTTTTCTTCTAAGTCAACGAGTTCTATTTTATATCATTAGATATAAGTATTGTGTGTGGGATTTATATATATATAATGATGCGAAGAGAGAGAGAGTTATGTAACGGAGGACAGTGTGCGCGCCACGAGGTGTGTAGGCCTCACTCCCTCCTCCCTCCTTCCCCCCTCCCTCCCCCCTCATCAAGAGCGTGGGAATCCTTTGTCGATCCCAGATTGAGAGAGCGAATGTGACGTCATGATTGCCGTTATGCTCGCTACGGGGCCGAGTATAAAAAGGGAGGTCTCGCCATTTTTAGATCAGAACTCATCAGGCAAAGCGACCTCTCATATCCCTTGCAACTATCCATATTCTTCCGACTGATGTGAACTTTCTCTACTCTCTGAACAGCCTACCTTCTTCTCTTCTCGTCCCTGTATAACCTCAATGACCCCTTTGGTGCAGATTTAGTCAGCCAAAGTATTATCGCTTGAGTTCTCACGAGATAAGTGCCTGTTAGATAGCCTATTTTGGAAGGGTTAACTAGAATAGGATTGATTGATGTTTGTTGCACTCGTATATGTATTTCCCTGTGTACTATTATTCATGTTCCTGTTTTCTGCTGGTTTAGGTAATGCTAGACTGGGATAGGGTTCCTCGAGTTGTGATTTCCTATGAGTGCTAGGTTGGTTGAACCAGCACAATTGCAACGGAGACGTGGGAAGCCTAGGGGGTCTTTTTGATTGTGTACCGTGGGAGTTTAGCACTGTGTTGCGAGTGAGGGCTTTTGCCTGTGCCACCCAACACTGTGCTATCTCATTTGCTTGACTTTGAGAGGATCGCCAGGAGAGAACCAGATACTAGTGATCTGGATCTCTCAAGAGAGCATCCCGTCAATTACCGTAATTTGGCCGCACAGTCTTAAGGACCTCGCTAGGCTACGAGCCGCTTGCTCAGCCATTGTCTCTTAACCTTAGATATCCCAGCTAGACTTTGCTCGACCAGCAGATACAGCATAGTATTGAAGCTTCTCCTTATGTATATTATTGTTTAAGCACTATTGATTTCATGTGTGGCACGCTTAGCTACTTCAGAGATTAGTGGCCCACGAGCACAATCTTAGTAGGCTATTGCCAGTGCATTGTCGGAGTACTTCTTCTTAATGTTTGCCATATCCTATTGCTTATTCTTATAATTCTTCTTATGTCAATTTAAAGCCTTTAATTACCAGTGAGTTATTCATTAAATTGCTGTTCAAAATCCGATACTTACTTCTTACGAGTATTCGAGAAGCATCTAACTTATCAGAAGATTCCTTGCTTGATGCTCGAGGACTATTGTTTAACGTAACGTAATAGTGCCGATCCGAAGTAGAGGGTGGAGGACTTCTTAAGTTCTTAGTTCAAGGGTGGATTACTTCGGCTTCGGCCAACACTATTCTTTAGTGTTGTAGTACTTTCTTCTTTGTTTGATTGTTGACCAGACTAGATAACTCCCGTCTTGTTATTAGTCTGTTGTGTGAAACGCTAGTACCGAGTTCTTGTATACCCCGTTATAGCAGATAGAACTCTGGAGGGTAGTGGCGTTTTTTGTTCGGCTGGCAGTACTCTGGGGTTGGGATCGTGTGTTTCCGTTGTGGCAGCGAGCCATACTCGAGTCCTGTGTAAGAGCCCTAGTGTACCCGAGTGCCCGGTCGTAACAAATGGCGACCTTGCTTAGGATTTTGTGAACAGTATCAATTTTTTGCAGAGTTGTACAACATTTGTTTGTTGGTACTTTAGCGTACATATTGAAGAATATTTTTTTTTTTGTAAGGCAATTAGGAGAGCATTTAAGAGACTCCAGTTAATTTAGTAATTAGTGCTTGCATAAGGGAGTTTAACACTTTTGTCTCGAGAATTTTTTGGTGAACTTCAGTATGTCGGGCCCTAGTACTGACGAGGAGCGAGAGATGCTATGTGAGGAGGTGCCGTTAGTAACTAGTGAGGAGGATGCTAGACTTTTTGTGAGTAAGCAGTACCACGTGACGGAGGAGAGGCTGACTGGGGTGAATGTTTATGGCTTGCACCTGATAGCCAAGGTTTTGGGTCTATCCAATGTAGGAGGGATGTCCAAGGGGGAGCTGATTTCCTGGGTGTTGCGTGGGCGACATGGGGTTTCGGAGGAGAGGGCGTTTGGGGGGGTTCCTCCCCAGATCCCCTCTCACTCGACTCCCACAGTGCCGTCCACTCAGTTGCCGGAGGTTAGCACTCTCCCACAGAGGGATGAGCATTGGAAGATTGGAGTGCCCTCGGGCGGTGCGTATGGTGGTTCCCCAGTTCTTGCCCCCCCTCCTTCAGTAGTGGCAGCTCCCTCTTCCGGCCTGTCTCCTGAGATGATATTTAAACTCGAGCTTGCTAAAATGGAGAATGAGGCTAGGAAGCAGGAGATTGAGGCGAAGAATGAGGCTAGGAAGCAGGAGATTGAGGCTGAGTCTAGGAGGCAGGAGAATGAGACTAGGAGGCATGAGATTGAGGTCAGGAGGCACGAGGCTGAGCTTAGATACGACTCCGAGAAATATTGTGCTCAGATAGACTTAGATAAGACTCGTGCAGAGTCGACAGGGATTCGGATGGGCCGGGAGGGCCAAGTAAGAGAACAGTCCTTGTCTCACTTAGTCAAATTGGTGCCGGCATTTAGTGAAACTGAAGTCACAGAATTTTTTAATCGTTTTGAGAAGAAGTGTAGGGAGCATAATTGGCCTGAAGAGAAGTGGGCAGCTCTGGTCTCCTCAAGACTTACGGGTAAGGGTCTGAAGGCTTATGATGCACTGCCTTTAGAGTCTTGCATTGACTACCCAGAATTGAAGAGAGCTGTCCTACGGGCATACGAGTTGCAACCAGAAACATATCGATTGAAGTTTCGGGGTGTTACAAAGACTAGGGAGGCGACCTTTCTTGAACATGCCCGGGACTTAAAAGATGCACTTGCTAACTGGACACGTTCTGAGAAAGCTGAGACGGCCGAACAGTTGACTGAGCTGTTTCTGCTCGAGCAGTTTTATAAGTGTACAGGTGCAGAAATGACTTTAACTATTAAAGAAAAGAACCCTAAAACTCTACAGGAGGCAGCTGAGATGGCTGACCTCCGGCTATCACTAATTCGTGGGTGCGGGTCTGCCCAGCGTAGTGAGGCAGGTAACAAGGGGCGTGACGCCCCACCCCCCCGAGTTAGTGATATACATTATGCAAACAAGTACAAGAGCTATGATACCAAGACTGACCACAAGACTAACACCGTCCCATTTAAGAAGGGGCCGGGCCCTTCCCAGTACCAAGGGAAGCCCAGAGGGGAGTTGGAGTGTTATCTTTGTCATGAAAAGGGGCACTTTGCAAGAGTCTGTCCTAGCAAACCACCTACAGCAGCTGTGTCTTTGGCCTGCAACATTGGTGTGTCTCCGAAGTCTTCTGAGTTTGCCCGGGGCAGTTCGTCAGAGGCTGAGGCACAGCCAATGCAGAAGCACCTGGGAGGCTCGAACCCTGCTCAGGATGTTTTTTGCGACCATAGAGGACGGGGTTGCGTGATGTGGGCGGGGCGCAAGCATGGAGTAGAGGTCTTGCGTGATACAGGTGCTTCCCAGACTCTGATGAACAATTTGACTGGCTACCCTATAAATGCGGCTCGGGTGGTAGTGGTGCAGGGTATTAATGCAACTCGGTCATACCCGCTGGTGCGGTTGGAGTTGGAGGTGGATGGTGTGACACGTGAATTGGATGTTGGGATTGTGGAGAAACTGCCAGTGGAGGGCGTCGACCTTCTTCTCGGTAACGACTTTGCAATGCCCGCTTCTGAGGTTCTACCCTTAGTCGTTGCCGAGAGGACGGCCGACGTGAGTGGGGGAGAGCAAGAGTGTGTCGAGCGGTGCCAGGCACAACCCATGGCGTGTGCTGTCACCTGGGCTCGGACAGCTAAAGTGTCACAGCCTAGTCCTCCGTCTTCCGACCAGCAGAGGAACGATCAACAGGAGGAGGCTAAAGCTGGAGTTGGTTTTAAGAGTTTTGACTCGGCGGCTCTCCTGGTTGATTCAGTATTAGCACCTATGTTAGAGTCTGGAGAGGCCCCAGGACCTGTCACAGCTAGTGAGGAGGTAGGGCCGGAAGAGACTCAGAGGCAGCAACGTTACACACAGAGAGAAAAAAGGGTTGCTCAGTTGGAGGATCCGGAAGTTCAGAAGTGTGGTAATGGTGCTGTCGAGATTAAACACGAGGACGGGGAAGCATGTCATGTGAACCTGTTGGAGGAGTTTGTGAGGCAACCACCTGAGCAGCCTACTGTCCCTGCGTTGGTCTGCCGCGGCCAAGGTGGAGAAGGAGAGGGGGGCAGTAGGGCACAGGTGGAGGAGAGTAGGGATTGTCATGTCTCGGCGAAGCAGTGGGCGGGGGACACGAGTCTGGTGGCTGTGGAAGTGCTAGAGCACCTGCCTGAGCAGCAGTGTGCAGCACTCCAGCACCAGCTCGGTTCATACCCCACTGGTCGTGCCGAGCCCCTGAGTCTCACAACTCGGGCGGTGCGAGATGTTCCGCAGGCAGGTCATGTGACTGTTAAAAGACCGTTAGCCTCGTTGTTTCGGTGGTTTAAGGTGGGCGACGAGGCCTTGGCATGGTTGCCAGGTCAGGGTCGACCCATGGCTGCCAAGGGTGGTGGTCAAAAGGAGGACATTGAGCAGATTGGTAGGGTCGGCTGTGGTATCGCAGTGCCCGGTCGTCACATAGCCTCCCAATGCTGCTCTAGTCTAATGCAACAGCCCTACCACAGACCGACTGTATCTGGCCATGTCGCTAAAAGCGGTGATGCTGCGCAGGCAGATGTCGTCACAAGGAATGTGGGGGTGCGCATGTACGGTATCGGCGGGGAAGCCTTAGCTATAATGAACTGTGGGAGTGACTGCACGGGTGGTACTGATTGTCCCTCTCATGACCTGGCTGTTCTAGGGACGAAGGTGGAGAAGGAGGGAGACTACAGGTTAGAAGCTGCGGTCTCGGCTGGGTTGTGGGAGGGCACAAGGCATGTTGTTCGTGGAGACAGTGCAAGGCAGTTATTTACTAGGCTATGGCAGTACTTTCGCATGTTTGTTGCTTCTCCAGGCCTGAGGTACGGGGTAGAATCCGACATGCAGGCTGGAGATAGTGCAAGGCTCAGTTTAATTCCCTGCCGTATAAATCCTGCTCGACAGCCTATGGTGCAAGCAGAGCTGGATTACGTGTGGACGAAGGCTCTGAGGGATGAGGAATGTCGTGAGTGGTCGTTGCTTGTAGCTTTGTCCGAGCGTGCTGGAGAGGTATGTGGTTTTGTTGTGGACGGGAGTACCTACCAGTGCAATGTTATGCCCTACGGACTTAAGAATGCACCAGCAACGTGTCAGAGCCTGATGAATGAAAGTGAAAAGGACAATGATGCGCTGGGGCATTTCGAGATCTATGTTCCAGCCTATGGTCCGGTCGGTGTAGTTTACCCAGATCATTACCCTCTCAAGATCTTGGACCCGTTTCACAATCGGAATATGAGGCTGACCAGGTGGTCACTAAGGTTATTGGTATATAACCTGGACATAAGCCATATTGCCGGTTGTGACAACGAGGTTGCATGTGGTCGTTCAGGGGTATATGATCCTGGGTAAATTGACACACGGGTAGCCTCCTGCTTTGGTTTGAGTAGTATTTTGCGCTTGGTGCTTGTTGGCTCGCGGTTGTAGCCCAGCGTATTGGGTCGTAAAGCAGGAGTTGAGCGTTTGGTATAGAAGAAAAATAGGCTGCCCTTATAGTGCAGCCGGAAAAAACATATTAAAATATAAAAATCATATAAAAACTCTTTCTTTTTGATGAAGATAATTGTATAAGTTTGTCATAGCCTATAAAGTGTTTGAGTAGTCCACGAACTATCAAACGGCTGAGCTGTTGTAAGCTCGCTCTGGGAGCATGATATTATGTCTTTTACTATTGTTGGGAGGAGTTATGAAATGTGATTTTTTTTTTTTTTTTATAAGATGTGTTTTAGTGATAAACTCAGCGTTGTTTTAGTGCCATGCGGTCGCTGGGTGTGAGGGGTTTGATGGGGTTCTGTATATCAGATTTTAGCTCAGGGTTGAGCAAGTAAAATCTTGGGGGAGGTGTGACGCATGTCGAGTATGAGCATGCTGTACAGAACGCCCAGTCAGGCCCCACCCTCGCTAGGATCGTCAGGGCAGGAACTTTGGCTGTAGTCTGTGTAGAGTTTCCTAACTCAGTTTATGTGAACCGTTGTACTATAAGTATTATCATTATGTATTTTGTTTTCTTCTAAGTCAACGAGTTCTATTTTATATCATTAGATATAAGTATTGTGTGTGGGATTTATATATATATAATGATGCGAAGAGAGAGAGAGTTATGTAACGGAGGACAGTGTGCGCGCCACGAGGTGTGTAGGCCTCACTCCCTCCTCCCTCCTTCCCCCCTCCCTCCCCCCTCATCAAGAGCGTGGGAATCCTTTGTCGATCCCAGATTGAGAGAGCGAATGTGACGTCATGAATTGCCGTTATGCTCGCTACGGGGCCGAGTATAAAAAGGGAGGTCTCGCCATTTTTAGATCAGAACTCATCAGGCAAAGCGACCTCTCATATCCCTTGCAACTATCCATATTCTTCCGACTGATGTGAACTTTCTCTACTCTCTGAACAGCCTACCTTCTTCTCTTCTCGTCCCTGTATAACCTCAATGACCCCTTTGGTGCAGATTTAGTCAGCCAAAGTATTATCGCTTGAGTTCTCACGAGATAAGTGCCTGTTAGATAGCCTATTTTGGAAGGGTTAACTAGAATAGGATTGATTGATGTTTGTTGCACTCGTATATGTATTTCCCTGTGTACTAT
>JBAKBP010027246.1:0-30408 GCA_037953745.1 Lithodes maja | reverse complement strand
AATCACTCATAACAAGAAAACAAAGGATCCTAAACTGTGTTAAGTGTAAAACTGTAGCTCACATGAAGTGCATCTCTAAGAAGACCAACAGTGAAGAACGGGAATTCCTATGCAACATATGTGCCTTGCATTCATTACCGAATATTAATGTAAATGAACCAATTAGTATTAACAACTCAGAATCCAGCCAGGACACATTCAAAATCAAAGACGAATACAGAGTGTTCACCAACAAAGGGCTCCATCTTATCCACATTAACGCCAGATCAATGTACCATAAATTGTCAGAAATTAACTTGTTAGCTAATAAGGCCAAAGCTTCAATAATTGCAATCACAGAAACCTGGCTGGATTCAAGTATAAACGATGGTGAAATAAACATTCAAGGTTTCAATATGGTTAGGAATGATCGCAATAGGCATGGGGGAGGAGTATGTTTGTATGTAAAAAACAACCTCACACACACAACTAGGACCGACCTCCATGTAGAAAATCACTAAGCTCTGTGGATCGATCTACACCTGCCGAGGACAAGACCCATCACAATTGGGGTATGCTATAGGCCACCAAACGACACACAATTCTTGACCAAATTTGAACGAACTTTGTCATCGCTAGACCCTCGGAATGAATCCATTATACTAGGGGATTTTAACCTGTGTTACAAACAACGAAATGATAGGCTTGTACGAGAATATAGGCATATACTGACAATGCACAATCACAAACAACTCATCACAATCCCCACACGTATCTCTGAGAACACTGCCACAATAATAGACCACAATCATAAACTGTAACAGAGAGGACAAAATATCCCAATCAGGGGTTATACAGACTGGGATAAGTGATCACTTCGTCACATATTGCACACGAAAAACCACAAAAATTACCCTAGAGAATCACAAGGTTATCAAAACAAGGTAATTCAGAAACTACAATAAAGAAACATTTCTGGACATTTTATGGAATACAGACTGGTCTCCAGTGTTTGGAAGTACAAACGTTAATGACGCATGGGTTGGCTTCAGAACCATCATCACAAACATTCTAGACGAAATAGCTCCTCTGAAAGACATACGAATTAAAGCAAGGTCAGACCCATGAATCAACAATGACATACTACACCATCTGGAACACAGAGACAATCTGTTAAAAAGGCTAGCGAAACATAGACAGGATCAAGGTCTGAAACATGAGTTCAACAGGGCCAGGAATAAACTAAGTAGGAAAATAAAATCAGCGAAAACTAATTATTTTCACAATAAGGCAGAGGAATATCAGAATAACCCAAAGAAACTATGGAGGCACCTAAAAACAACAGGCTACAGCAACAAGACAAGGGATTCGTCTAACACTAATATTGCTCTCACCATTAATGATCAGGTTTGCCACGATAAACGACAAATTTCAACCTACTTCAACTCCTTCTTCACCTCCATAGCAAACACACTTGCACAGAACCTACCTCAACCTCTCAACAAATACACGACAACAACGGCCACCTTTCGAAATTTCTACAGAGATAAAGACATACACCCGAACACATTTGGATTGCAAAATGTTACACCAAAATACACTTTTGATGAGCTGTCTAACCTAAATGTACATAAAAGTACAGGACCAGACAAAATTCCTGCCAAATTTCTACGAGATGGAGCCATTGGTATAGCAGGCCCCCTAACCCACATCATCAACTTGTCAATTAACACCAACACTGTACCTGCTGAACTGAAGGAAGCTATTGTAACCCCTCTATTCAAGAAAGGAAATAAACTAGAAGTTGGTAACTACAGACCAGTTAGCATATTATGTATTGTATCTAAAATCCTTGAAAGAGCGGTATACACCCAAATTGAACACTACCTCAAACAAAATGATCTATTCTATAAGTTTCAATCAGGTTTCAGATGCATGTACTCGACAGACTCCTGTCTCATCCACTTAACCTCTCCGCGGCGCACAGGGGTTTTTCTACAGGTTAAGACTGTGCGCACCTATGATGATTTTGGGACCTATTGCAAATTTCGATAAAAAGTACATCATCGTGTAGGGAATGTTTGCGTGCATCGGCCCATATATATTTGACCCCCCAAAAAATGTCTGGGGGGGGTGGGGGAACGGTCCGTAGTTGAAAAATGTGGAGCGAATGGCACCGCGCGGCTAGATTGTCATCGAGCGGCGAGATTTCCCTGCCGAATATTTACGCGCGCAGGGGATAGAAGGAGAGGGAGGAGGGGGTGGGTTACCGCGTATTATCACGTATATGTCCATTTTTGAGCCCTTTTAGGCTATGTAGAGTATGTATACATGTGTAGGCCACCCATATAACAATGAATATGCCTCATAGTGACCAAAAATTGCAATATATAAGGGAATTATAAGAGAATTTTTAGGCGGGAATGAAGATGTGTTGGAGGTTTGGCGGCAATTTATGAGCTGAGAGTGTGGTTTACGCCATACATATCACGTATATCTTGTATGTAGAGCACTGTCATGCTATAATACAGACTTGTACATATGTATACGTGCCATATATCAAAATATATACCGCATATTGACCAATTCATGCGATATTTACGCACATTATCAAAGAGTTTCTATGCGTGAACCAAGGTGTGAGTGAGTTGTGCTGGGAATGAAAGGGGGAGAGGGTGTGTTACGCCATAAATATCACGTAAATCTTGTATTTAGAGCACTGTCATGCTATAATAAAGACGTGTACGTATGTAGGCGTCCCATATAACAAGGAATATACCGCATATAGCCCAATTGATGCGATATTTACGCAAATTGTGAATGTGTTTCTAGCAGACGGAAGCCTGAAAGGGTGGGTTGGGGGTGGGTGGGTGGGAGGGAGGGAGGGAGGCATGCAGGGGTGCAGGGAGGGAGTGAGTGAGTCGTGAAGAGAAGGAAGGCAGGCAGATCTCTAGATAGATAACCAGCTGTGTGACAATTGTGAAGGCGCCCGAGGCGTATGGGTGCTTGGGATTTTGAACCTTATGTCTTCCAGGTGTCTGGTGTTTGTTGCCACCAAGAGTTTTACAATAACATGAGTCAGGAATGGAGAGAGAGAGAGAGAGATAGATAGAAACTGAGACATGCGTATGTCGTACGTATAAATGGACTTCAGAATTGCATTTTTATGCAAGCAGACATTGCATTTTAGACACATGTGAAGTACCACAGAAACATGTAGGCCATTGACTGTCAATAAAGTACTATATTATAGACCACCAGCGACGGTGGTCAGTAAACACGTGCAGATTGCCTTTTGCGATAAAGGGCTAAATATAGAATGGTGTCTCCTTACACTTGCGAAAGGGTAGATTGCCACCAGAGAAACGTTTACTTATTTATTTCCAAGTAACATGCAATCTAAATGTATATTCGAGACCTACTACAATTATTTGTATGACAGTCATGACTATGTATAATCCAATATACGCGCGTAGGTGAGACATAAGAAAGCTGGTTGAGCAATTTTCGACACCCACACAGTTATTATTCTTTTTTATTTACAATATTATACAATACAAATGTATTTGTGAAGAGTATTTTATCCATTATTGTATTTATACAAATTTTGTTCCCAGACAGAGCTGCTGTGGCTGGTGTAGCTGGGGCATAAAGGGAGCGGCAAGGGTCACCGCTTGACCGTGTGAAAATGAGTGGAGTCGCACTGAGAGGGGCAATTTTGCTGAATGTTTTGGCAATTTTTGACAGAATAAAGTTATATAATTACTAATTCTTGACAGAGACAAATTTTTATAAACCTTGGCATGATATAATTGATAATCCCATCAATTTACAAATGTAAATTGGTGGGATAATTAATTTTTTTTTGTATATTGTCATTTCGATTGTAGACACGAAGTTTTGAGTGATATTTGGTATGAGCTCCTGTGGCATGGTTGGTAAGGTCGCGGACTGGAAAACTCAAAGTGTGCTAGGGTTGTGTGATCGAATCCAGGAGGGGGTTATGGGGAAGGTTTTATATTGTCTAGAACATTTTTGATAATTTTTTTTTTTTACAAGATCATGCCATTGTATTCAATAAATATGAAATATTCATAGAATATATCATATTGTAAGAATACAATGACATGACCTTGTTTTTTTTGTTTTTTTATTGTTTTTTTTTATTATCTTAGTAGGTTTGACAGGATTTGTTGAAACATATTTATTTTTGTACAATTCATTTGAGGTAAGAAAATAATTATATACACATGACTTTGGCTAATAACAAACATATATATTGATATACTAAAAAAAATAAGGCATATTACATGTAAATCTTTGTAACTTATAAACTAAATAATGAAACATACAATTATATAATGTAAAAGCTATATCACAGGGACATCTTTGGAACTTATACATTATATAATATATATGTTACATTATGAGGTAGCGTGATCAATTAGGTCAGGTCAGGTAAGGTAGGGCGCGAGTCCAGGACAGGGCTGGGCAGGGGGCGAGTCCAGGGCAGGGCACGGGGCGAGTCCAGGGCAGGGCAGGGCAGGGCAGGGCAGGGCAGGACGACACTCAATAATTTTTGAAGGTGTGGTAGTCCCTGAAGCAGTCACCCAGGCAGAGTGGAACTTTGCACTCTGCGCACATTGAGGTGACTCTTTTTGTGACATGGGGTTTCCTGACACTGGAGCTGCAGACAGTGCACTGCGCCTGCCTGTGACGAGTGCCAAGCAGCTCAGTGTTGATGGGGTAGTGTCTTTCGACACCCAGCTGGATACGGTCAGGAACGTGATCCCCACGCCATGCCGTACGTCTGTGAGTGGTGGTGCCATACTTCTCCAGGAGTTGGTATGAGACGTTGTATACGAACTCCCGGAATTTAAGTTTCTGGTTTGGGGCCATATGCTTTTTGACCAACCACAAGTTGTAGGCGTTCAGCATCGTTATGTCAACAAGGTGGAGGAAGAGCTTGTGATACCACTTCACAGTCTTCCTCAGACACTCAATGCCTGACAGCTGACAGTCAGACTTGTCCACCATGCGCATGTTTTTGGTGTAGTCCACTACCATGTCGGGCTTGTAGATGGTCTTCCTGGTTCGGTAGTGGATTTTGCCAGAATCCATCTGGGCACCTGTGTGGACGGTGGAAAGCAGGTGGACGTCTCGCTTATCCTTCCACTTCAGGGCTATCACTTTCCCACACTTCTCGAGCTGCTTGAATTTCTGCCCCTTTCGTCGCTTTCTTCGCACATGCCTCTCGCGGTGTTCCTGGGCCAGGTCGTCTTCTGAAGGTGTGTCACTGGAGGAGGCATCTGTGAGAGGAATGACATCACCTGTGAATTTTGGCATAAACTTTCTTGTCTTTCTGACAGTCCCACATGACCCCGTTTGGTTGTCATGAAGAAACTGGCAGAGAGCAGGAGAAGTATACCAGTTGTCAGTGTAGATGATGTGGCCTTTGCCCAGGTAAGGTGCCAACATTTTCCTGACGATGGCACCTGACATGCCCATGGGGTCATTGGCAGCGGCTTTCGGTATGTCAATGTCAGTGCCTGTGTACACGATCATGTCAAGCACTATTCCAGTTTCGCAGTCACACAAAACGAAGAGCTTGATTCCGAACCTATGCCTTTTCAAGGGGATATACTGTTTGAAAACAAGACGTCCTTTGAAGAGCACGAGCGACTCATCAATCACCAAATTGAGGAAGGGGTAAAAGTATTTCCTATACCTCTCCAACAACATGGTGAACACATTCCGAACTTTCCATATCCTGTCAATCCTGTTAGGATTTTCGTTGTCTGCAAAGTGCATAAATCTTAGCAGCAACAAAAATCTGTCACGAGTCATGAACTTATTGAAAGTTGGGGTGGCGATGAGAGGGTCGTGCTTCCAATAGTGTTGCAACACATGCTTCTTGATCAGAGGCATGAGGAACAACAAGGCAAAGAACGTCATAAATTCTTCCACAGTCGTATCCACCCAGCCTCGTATTCTCGCTTTTGGAGAAAGGACGTCCAATCTGCCAAACACCCACCTGTAGTAGGCGTTTGTTTGGGCAACGATGTACGTCATTACCTCCATATCGAAAAAAGCGAGGAAGAAGTCGCTTTCGTTCGCTTGATCGTCACAGGGCCAGTCGTCAGTTGTTCCTGACGTCCCAGGATTGAACTGGGGCACGTCAGGTACAAAATTGACCCCGTCAGACCAATCGAACGAAGGCAAGCCAGGGATCGGAATGTCGTCTGCGTCTGCTTCATCGTCTGAAATATCGCTTCCATGGTCGCGATGCAGCACTTCATCATCATCACCCTCCTCTTCACTAGACAGACGATGACCTTCCTCATTTTCGTCACCGACGTCTGACTCACTCCCACTGTCCACTCCCAAATCCCCCCACCCTTGGTCCCGTGCTAGGGCTTCGTCGTCAAAACCTGGGCTGCCAATGTCCTGCGAATCACCATCAAACAGCAGGGCGGCATATTTTGATGGTGTCAGAGTTTTCCGGGTCACTTTTGGACGCGAGGGTGTCTTATGGACAGGGACAGCAGAGGTGGCGGCAGGGGCGGCGGCAGAGGCGGCGGCAGAGGCGGTGGCAGGGGCAGCAGTGGTGCGTGGCCTTGATGGCAAGATGATGGTGGTGCCTGTCGCCCTTCTCTCTGTTCCTTGGGCAGGGGCGGCAGGGGCAGCAGGGGCAACAGGGGCAACAGGGGCAGCAGGGCCACCAGGGACAGCAGGGCAAGCAGTCGCTTTCCCTCTCCCTTTCCCCTTCCCCTTCCCCTTCCCCTTCCCTGTTCCTTGGGCAGGGGCGGCAGGGGCAGCAGGGGCGGCAGGGGCAGCAGGGGCGGCAGCGGCAGCCGGGCCAGGGGCGGCGGCGGCAGCCGGGCCAGGGGCGGCGGCTGGTGGTGGTGGTGGTGGTAGGGGCACTGTGGCTGGCGTACGGGATCTTTTCCCTACGCCCGTGCCTTTAATTTTTCCTGCCCCCGCAGGTTTTGCAGCCCTAGGGCGGCCTCCTGCGTCGCTGGTACCGGTGGCAGGGGTGGCAGGGGTGGCAGTGGTGGTAGTGGTTGTTGCAGTGGCCTGGGTCGTGGTGGCAGTGTCCCGAAAGACCAATGACCTCTGTGCCATTGCCCTGCTTGCACGTGTTTTTTGTGCTTTGGGTGCTGGTGTTTCGTCCTCAGAGCTGTAGGGCGTGTCGTACTGGTAGCTAGGGTCTTTGGCAGCCACCCTCTGCCTTCCACGGCGGCTAACACCACCAGAAGGAGGGCTGGTTGTGTCATCAGGGAGCGAGCGTGAGGGACGTGTGGGCTCCATGACTAGTGCGTGGTTACTGGCGCGGTGGTGCTTGCACGAGTGCGGGGCGAGCGTTTGGCGGGGTGGTATCGAGAGTTGACATGTAGTACTATATCCACACCAATTTTCAGCCGCCTGACTATTAACGCGCGGTTTTGGTACGCGTTCAAAAGCTCTGCTCTTAAGAGTCTCCCCGCAGTGCGCCGGGGGAACTCTTATGAGTCTCCCCGCAGCTCCCGGGTTAACTGATCACATTCGTAAAGAAATGTCTAAAGATAACTACACCGGTATGGTTCTTCTTGATCTACAAAAAGCGTTTGACACAGTAGACCATGATATCCTATGTAATAAACTACAAGCAAGTCTGTGAACTGGTTTAAATCTTATCTTAGTAGTAGAACCCAAAGAGTCAAAATTGATGATAATATATCTGATCCTATGCCAATTAACTGTGGGGTCCCGCAGGGAAGCATCCTTGGTCCCTTACTCTTTCTCTGTTATGTGAACGACATGGAACTGAGCGTCTCATGTAAATTATTACTGTATGCAGACGACAGCGTGCTTCTGGTTTCAGGAAAAGACCCAATAAGTATTGCCGCATCACTTTCCAAAGAACTAGAATCATGTAGTGAATGGCTAGTGGACAATAGACTATCTCTTCACCTGGGCAAGACGGAAGCCATCTTATGTGGAACAAAACGCAAACTGAAAGACATTGTGGACTTCTCGGTCAACTGTAATGATATTCCTATAACAACAGTGTCACAAGTTAAATATCTCGGACTAAAACTGGACGCGAGTTTGTCAGGTGAAACAATTTTGGAATCTATCCTGAGTAAGTGTAGAGCACGTATAAAATACCTGTATAAACAGGTGGGATGCTTGCCCGCGGCGACCAAAAAGACCCTCTGCCAAGTGCTTGTTCAATGTCATTTTGACTATTCTGTGTCATCCTGGTACTCTGCATCATCTAAATCAGCACAGCACAAACTTCAGGTCACTCAAAATAAAATGGTTAGGTTCATGCTGAACCTAGGACCCACATCACATGTTGGCCAGGAACAACTTCAGTCACTAGGTATGCTCAATGTCTCTGACAGGGCCAAACAAATCAGGCTCACTAATGCCTTCAAAATTTTCTATGACAGAGCTCCAGAGTATCTAAAGAATGATTTTGTTAAAGCAAATGAGAGGAGTGGACATAATACAAGAAACAGGATGTTTAATTTTAAGGTCCCGAGAATCCAAGGACAGGGAAAGCAAACATTCTTCTTCACCGCCATCAAAGACTGGAACGACCTACCCCAGTCAGTCCGTGAAAAGAGAACACTGTATTCCTTCAGACGTAGCCTGAAGGAACACCTGAACCGGACAGCTGCGAGAAGGGAGCACCAAGCTTATGTCTACTACTAAATGCGACATAAGAGATAGACAAACCAAACTGAAATGATTACTGATTACGGATTACTGATATTTACTATAGGATGTAAGGTATCTTAAAATAACCCCCTAGAAATATTTTCTCTAAAGTATCTATTTCTTTATCCTCCCCATTTTCCCCAGCTAACCTAATCCCACAAGGACCCCAATGGAAATACGCCTAACGGCCTTATTGGGCTATCCTTAGTTGGAATTATGCAAGGCTGGTACATGTCATATTTGTAACATACTATGTGGTACCAACTCTGTAAATTGCTAACTGAATAAATATTATTATTATTATTATTATTATTATTATTATTATAGATAGATAAATAGGAAGGTACGACTAGCAAAGCAGAAGGCTCTCTCTCCACCCACTACAACTAACTGCTTCCCAATCAATCAAGGTTCCATCCAAAGACCAGAGGGTACTGTAAAAGATTTATTACGTTGGGTTATACATACAGCGACATGGGCTCTTTAGAGATTCTGTAGTAAAAGAGAAAGTGGCCACCTGTTTTCTTGAACGCCATTTTGGTGCCTTAATTATCAATTGACGGGGTTATATTATAATTTTGATAATTAGAATGTATACTCAAAGACCAAACTATATATCACGTATCAGTATTGTCAAATGTTTATTATGGACATAGAGATATTTTAATGTAATTTATATAAATAGACGATAATATCACCCGTGGCACCAAAATGGCGGAGCTTGGACGATCTCTGTTACTATAGGGTCTCTAGGAGCTCACGGCAACACGCAATAAATCATAGAGACTATTATAAGGAACATTTTTTTCAGTAAAATTATTTATCTTATAAAATAAAAACGAATTTCTAGCCAGAAATGTTCTCATAGGGATAATTTCTTTCAAACACTTTACATTTTAGTAATTACTAAAGTGAATCTCAAACAGGGTATTATATCACAGGGACATTGTTTAGAGTATGTTCACCTCAGTCAAGAAAGTTGGACGGAGGTTATATATTTGCCTCCGTTTGTATGTCTGTTTGTCTGTAATTTGGTGGGCACATAAGATATGCACCAAGGAAGAAGTGATTCCCTTTAGGAGGCGATCAGTAGAGCGCATACCTCCGCCAGCATAGGCGGTGGTACGCGCTCTCCCGAGTGTCCCTCTAGTTTTCATTTATAATTATGACACAAATTTGAAAGGAGGAATTTTCTCATAGGGTAATTTTTTCAAACACGTTTTTCACTTAAGTAAAGACAAACACACATTTTAAGGTAAGTGTTTTCTCATAAGACTTTAATTTTCATATATTTTGTTTAAATTTGTAATTATAAGAAACAAAATTGAAGATAGACATTTTCTCTTAGGGTAAATTATTCCAACTTGTATTATATATTTAGTAATTACAAAAACTAATTTAAAGTCTTGGATTATATAATTTGAACAATATAGGTTACAGACAATCGGAAATATGGTCATTTATTAACAATATCTCAAATTAAGGCCTGATTAATGAATTCATTATTCATCTTGGGAAGGAATTGTGGGAGTTGGAGGTTTAAGGGGAGGTTTTTAGTGTGTTTCGTAGACTTCCATCAAGCTTGAAATTACACCCCCTTGACCCCCTTTCAAGATAAATTTGTAAATTTTTCGGTAGAAAAATGTCCCGGCTGAAGGCCGGTTCCTCTTAAATTACAGGCTCGCTATCGCTCGCCAGGAAAAACTCGACACCTAAATGACAGGAAAGGTCTTAAAAGTGACATAAATGGGGCGAAAGTTCTTCAAATCGCCAAACTAATGGGGCGAACGTCTTAAAATATCAAAAGCATAACATGAGGCTAAACATGAGGAAGAAAGGGATAAATAAAAAAATCCCTCAAGTGGAAATCTCCCCTTAATCGAGATATAGTTTACCCCTTTGAATTCTACAGGACCTTAACAAAATAAATAACAACTAAATCAATAATAATAACAGAAAAATAACAGATAAATCAATTGTCTAATGTTAAGGGGAGGTTTTTAGTTTGGTCCCTAGATATCCATCAAGCTTAAGATTGCACCCCCTTGAGCTCCTTTCAAGATAAATTTGTACATTTTTCGGTAGAAAAATTTCCCGGCTCAAGGCCGGTTCCTCTTAAATTACAGGCTCGCTATCGCTCGCCAGGATAAAATCGACCCATAAATGGCACGAAAGATCTTAAAATTGACAGAAATGGGTCGAAAGTTCTTAAAATCGTCAAAATAATGGGGCGAACGTTTTAAAACTAGAAAAGCAATGGGGCTAAACATGAGGGAGAAAGGGGTCAAACAAATATTCCCTGAAGTGGAAATCTCCCCTTAACCCATTGGAAATTGGGACGCATTTTGATAGCTTAGGCTGGCTATAGGTAGACGATTGTATACAGTTTAAGAAGGATGTGTGGGGATAATAAGGGTAAAGACCAACTCAGTGAACCCTCTGACTTCCATATTATACCCTTCCTAATTTGAATGAAAACGTTAGTAGCCAGAAAAGAGATGCGTAATCAGATCTTAAAAAGGGTTTATTATAGGCTGTAGTAACTGAACATGAAATTGCAGTAGGCATATTAATATCCGAGTTACCCACATTTGTTTTTTTATAGGCTACCACTGTCGAAAAATATGAGCCTTAAAAAAAAAAAAAAAAAAAAAAAAAAAAAAAAAAAAAAAAGTATGAAAGGTGATTAAAATGGCCATAACAATTATCCATTATAGAGGTACCGTATATTGGTAGTAATAAACCCATCTAGTATGAGGATAGAAAGGTCAGTCACTATATCATATGTACCCAATGATTATATATACCTTTTTTTTTTATAACCGAATTTGTTATGAAGGAGCTAACCCAAAAAGTGATGTCTGACAAAAAATGGCTGTACATCACATTTCTCAGGGGGTACGGTCACATTAAGGGAGTAGGGTTTATTTAGTAGTTTGTTTATTTATATATTTCATATTGTTTTAGTTTCCTCCCTAGACCTCCATCAAGCTTAAGGGGAGATGGGCCGGTTTTTTGGCCTATCAATTAACCCTTTCAGTACCGGAAATGTATGTTGTATTATTTCAGCTATATGTAGACGATTGTATGCAGCTTATGAAGTAGGCCCTATAATTATGTGGTAGTTAAAAGTTATTTGAGATAGTTTGTAGCCTCTTAATTCCTACACGTCCGTCCTAAGCTGAATAAAATCGTCTGATAAATGCCAGAATATAATGAAAAAGAGGCATCGGTACTGAAGGGGTTAATTTAGCCTATTCCTTTGTTTTAGTTTCCTTGTTAGACCTCCATCAAGCTTAGAAAACCACCCCCTAGACTCCCCTACAAGATAAATTTGTACATTTTTCGGTAGAAAAATGTCTCGGCCGAAGGCCGGTTACTCTTAAAATTACAGGCTCGCTATCGCTCGCCAGAAAAAAATATCGACACCTAAATGGCACGAAAGGTCTTAAAATTGACAAATAAATGGGGCGAAAGGTATTAAAATAGCCAAACTAATGGGGCGATGGTCATAAAATCTGAAAACTAAGGGGGCTAAGCGTGAGGAAGAAGGAGGGCCTGAAAAGCGGCCCATGTCCCCTTAATAAATAATCGGTAAGATGGGAACGAACTTTAGCATTTGACTGTACTCTATATAGGTGTATTACTGGGCTGACTTTACTCACTCTCTCATTATATATATATATATATATATATATATATATATATATATATACGGCATATATATATATATATATATATATATATATATATATATATATATATATATATATATATATATATATATATCTTTTATGTTAAACTATATATTTTTGTTTTGATGCCTCCTCACTTTCCTTCTATATGACTTTATTTTAATTTTCATCCCCTCTATTCTCTCTCTCTCTCTCTCTCTCTCTTTAATATTATGGCTAACTTACTCTTTTGAACATCATATAACTATTGTGCAGTCTAACACTTACCATGAAAATATAGTATATAGGCTATTTTAGTAAACTACAGACGAGGTTTACAGAAATATCGTAAATTTTCTAGAACTGGAGCAAGAGAAGAAACCCAAATTATTACGAGACGATTAAGGAAATGAAAGTTACAATAAATTCCCTAATAAATTGCCTTTCCTTCATGGACAAAGTAATTACTGTATTAAACTTATAATACATTCCCTAATAAATCCCATTTTCTTCATGGACAAGGTAATTACTGTATTAAACTTATATAATAAATTCCCTAATAAATTCCCTTTCCTTCATGGACAAGGAAATTACTATAGATATATGTATAGCTATGTAAGAAAATAATAACTAAACATACATCTAACTACACAAATATATCTATGAAAAGTATAACAGAACTCGAAATTACATTAGGGATTATATATTTATTTTAGTTTGTAGTGCATATTTACATGTTCTAAAAACATTGTCAGGTGTAACTATTTTCGGTAAGATCCTGTGTAGCGGGGAGAACTGTTTTTTCAGATGCCTATTTACTAAGCAATAATGAACAATATCTTTAACCTAACCTAACCAAAACCTAACCTAACCTAATCTAGTTTGTTCGTGGACTATTTATGAATGTAAAATTTAAAAATATATTGAAACATTATCAAATCGTTGAGATATAAGGACAGGTCTCCCCGTTACACAGGATTATACCCTATTGTCTTCTATTAATCTGTAGTGCCTATTTACACGATCTAAAAACATTGCCAAGGGTAACGGAGATGGAAGTACATTGTTGATATAAGAGAACTATACAATTTAAAGGGGTCACCTGCTTTATTTTATCTTTCTCTCCATTTCTCTCTTTCTCTGACTTGTATCCATTTGGCCCCATTCAGTCAACTGTTTTAAGACGTTTATCCCCATCCAGGTGTCAATTTTTTCCTGGCGAGCGATAGCAAGCCAGCATTGTATGGAGAAATCCGGCTTTGCCGGAGAAATTTTTCTATCGAAAAATGTACAAATTTAGCTTGCTGTAAAACAAAAATATATAAATGCTGGCTCGCTACCGTTCGCCAGAAAAAAAAATAGTGACACCTGAATGGGTGTAAACATCTTAAAACAGTAGGCTGAATGGGGCCGAAAGGATACAAGCCAAAGAGAAAGGGAGAGAAAGAGAAAAAAAGCGAGGTGGGCCCCTTTAATGAGTATTCCTTCCTATTTGGCCTCCAGTGGAACATTATTAGAACATTCATACGGTACAATCGCCTGCTGTAATGGACCCCTTGCGAATTTCAGGCTTTGGGGGGACACTCGTTACAAGCAGTATGCCTTTTGTCTCCTTCATACACATAGAAAAATTAATAAGGAAGTTTAAGCTGTAGATATCGATATTTAGCAGATATTTCCAAACTTATGTGAAACTTTGATGAGATAGAAAGTTGTGTTTTTTTTTTTATTTGTTTATTATATGCACTACAGCCATATTGAAGGTGGAAATTCGGCTAAATATCGAAACGTATAACTCCAACTTCCTTATAGCTCGAAACTCGCAGGTCACAAATTATGACGAATTTTGGCGGTCTGTCATCATGCTATATCCCACCTGATGATGTCACGGATGACGTCATCACTGGCCGTTGACCGGGATAATCTGTGCCTATCTTTACAGACCCTATTCAACATCTGACAGACATTAATACAGCACGCAACGAGCAAAACGTAGTGACAGCGGCGACACGACTTATTCGGCCGAGAATTACTTCGACTTACAGTCGAGATCATAAAGGGCCACGCACCCATTTGAACCAATATCGAACGTAAACGAGGCAATACCATTCTTTATTATAGCCCGGATGCTTGACAACTTGTTTTTTTGTTTTTTGTTTTGTTTTTCTATGTGAGTGAGGGAGGCAAAAGGCAGAACTGCCTATAGCGAGTGTCTCCCCCATAGTTGAAAGAGTGACAGGGCCAAAATCAAGGGACGTTCGAGCCAAAATGCCTGGACATACGGAGTTTAAGTCATAGGAAGAGGGAAAGACTGATTCTGGGAGAGAGTTCCAGAGCTCAGCTGTTGAATAGAAGAAAGTTTGAGAGTAACGTTTCACTCTTGGGTTGGAGAGTTGCACAGAGTAGGGGTGGAATTGTGTTGCAAGACGGGTACCACGTGCCCTACGTAAAGGAGGTGGTATACACTGGGAAAGCTCTGAGGAACACTGATTATTATAGTAGCGATAGAATAGCGAGAGAGATGCAATATTGCGGCGGAGAGAGATTGCAGAGAATTGGTGAGTGGACGGGAGTTAATGATACGAAAGGCCTTCCTTTCAACTTTGTCTAGGAGAGCGGTGTGAGAGGAACCTCCCCACACATGTGAACAATACTCAATACAAGGACGCACTATGCCCCTGTACAGAGCAAGAAGCTGTGCAGTGGTAAAGAACCCCCTAAGGCGGTTGAGCACACCCAGCTTCTGGGAGGCTGCCTTAGCAAGACTGGTAATATGGTCCTTCCAACTGAGAGCAGAAGGAAAAGAGACACCAAGAATATTGAGAGAAGATGAAGGATTGATTTTTGTATTGTTAAAGAATAAGGGATAGTCCGCTGGGAGTTCCTGACGGGTAGATAGATGGAGGGGGTACTACTCGCTTTTTTTGGACCTCCTTCTTCCTCGAGTTTAGCATAATAGTTTTGAGATTTTAAGATGTTCCTTCCATTAGTTTGTCAATTTTAAGACTTTTTTGCCCCATTTCTTTGTCAATATTAAGACCTTTCGTGCCATTTAGGTGTCTATTTTTCCTGGCGAACGATAGCAAGCCTGTAATTTTAAGAGCAACCGGCCTTCGGCAGATTTAGGATCTGTCAGACTCCGAGGCCCTCTGTGTATTGGTGGTATTAAATTTATTGAGCAATTCTGATACGCCGATGTAACACTGTGAACCATTCCCTCGAGCCACAGAACTCCAGTCAGTGTATAATAATTAATGTTCACTGTTTTAAGGGGGGTCACCGTCTTTTTATTTATCTTTTTCTCCTTTTCTCTCTTTCCCTGGCTTGTATCCATTCGGCCCCATTCAGCCAACTGTTTTAAGGCGTTTATCCCCACCCAGGTGTCAATTTCTTCCTGGCGAGCGATAGCAAGCCAGCATTGTATGGAGAAATCCGGCTTCGCCGGACACATTTTTCTATCGAAAAATGTACAAATTTAGCTTGCTGTCGAAACAAAAATATATATATACTGGCTTGCTACCGCTCGCCAGGAAAATAGTGACACCTGGATGGGGGTAAATGTCTTAAAACAGTAGGCTGAATGGGGCCGAATGGATACAAACCAAAGAGAGATGGAGAAAAAGAGAAAAAAAAAGTGAGGTGGGCTCCCTTAAGTTTATCATAAATGAGTGTACCAGGTGGTTGTGCAGGCGACTGTACATAACTTACAGAATAACTTGTACACCAAAATACAATACAATACGATCCATGAAACCATTACTATTATTATTATTATTATTATTATTATTATTATTATTATTAATGAATATCGTTTTAATTTTTATCATCCCAATAATAATAATAAACATAATAATAATAATAATAAACATAATAATAATGATAATAATAATAATAATAATAAACATAATAATAATGATAATAATAATACAAAACATAATAATAATAATGATAATAATAATAAATTATTTATATACTTTCTTTGCTAACTATTAACTTGAAATAAAACCGTTTAATTTGGCATTAATGCAGTAATTAAATTAAATGCTAGCACAAGTAGCTGATAAATATTTTTCACAGTCAACAATAATACATCCATACAATAAATTAATCTATTATAATTAACAACTAACATCATATAGGCTAGCCTACTCTATTCTAATCTCACATCATTATTTGTACATTTATAAGTTGCTATATAGTTGGATGAAACTGACTTGGTAGCACACATATATATATACAGTACATATAATGTATATATATATACAGTACATATAATATATATATATATATATATACAGTACATATAATATATATATATATATATATATATATATATATATATATATATATATATATATACAATGAACATATGGAGTTCCCACTACCTTTTGGAGTTTGTGCTTCTATTGTTAATAATAAAGATAAATGATGCATATGATTCATTAATATAAAGTTTCATGCATCCAATTGTTCATAAAATTCCATACATAAATTAATGACCATAGATATATCAGCGCTCTCAAATATGCTAGGTCCAGGTATATTTCCAAGTGATAATACATCACGTCAATCAATCAACTATACGGAGTTGAGGAACTTTGAAGGGGGGGCGACCTGCATTTGTTCTCGCCTTTTCTCTCTTTCTCTGGCTTGTATTCATTCGGCCCCATATGACGTTTATCCCTATCCAGGTGTCGATTTCTTCCTGGTTAGCGATAGCGAACCAGTATTGTATGGAAAACTCCGGCTTCGCCGGAGAAATTTTTCTATCGAAAAATGTACAAATTGAGCCTGCTGTCAAAAACATTTTTTGTTAAACATGCTGGCTCGCTTCTGCACGCCAGGAAAAAATCGACACCTGGATGGGGGTAAACGTCTTAAAACAGTAGGCTGAATGGGGCCGAATGGATACAACCCAGAGAGAGAGGGAGAGAGAGAGAAAAAACGAGGGGTGCCTCCTTAAGGCCGTGTCACACAAGCGCTTCTTGCGGCATTTATTTCTCTCACCAATTTGGGTCTGATGGCTCCCGGGTTAACCCGTGCAGTGCCGGCAGTGTTATTTTTCATTATACTCCGGCAACTAGGAGACGAATCCATTCAGCTTGGGAAGGATATGTGGTCGCTATAAGGAGGAATTGAGATAGTTTGTAGCCTTTAAATGGTTATAGGTCCTTCCGAAGCTTAATAAAGTCATCTAATAGTTGCCAGCGTATAATGGCAAGGACGTCACCGGGACTGGATGGGTTAAGGCCGAAGCACACAAGCGCTTCTTCCGGCATTGATTTATCTCGGCAATTTGGGTCTAATAGCTCTCGAATTAACCCCTTGAGGATCATTATATGTTTTGACAGTATATTCTGGCTATAATTAGACAATTTTGTACGCTTAGGAAGGATCTGTGCGAATGAAAATGGTCAAGACTATATCAACCAACTCCATGGCTTCCATATAACCTTTGTGTTTTTTTTTTTGTTTTTTTTGCTAGACGCCGTAATTCCCGTGAAAGGGTGGCCATGAACATTAGGCGTTTGTCACAAATTGCTAGGTCAAGTTGCCCGGGCTTGACATCTACCAATAACATTTTGACAGAGTGGGTTTGACCTCCCGACCCTTTGATCAGCAGCTGATGCTTTACTGACTATGTAATCAAAATAAATTCGTCTAGTGACAGCCAAAATATACTGTCAAAATGCGTCATAATCCTCAAGTGGTTAAAACTTGTTAAGAACCCCCTGGTCCAATGGGTAGAGCTACTGTCTCGTGTGTGAGGAGTCCCATGTTTGATCCTCGACACCGTCTCTATAAAAGAAACATTGGAGTTATAGGATAGACATTGAGGGATTGTATCGTAGTAATGGCAATCCCTGATCAATCTGCTTGCATACCTACTGTAACTATAGTCTATTTGCTGTGAGTAGGCGAGAAATCATGACCTCTAACCTCTGTAACTCAAAGACGACTAGAGTGATCCAGCTAGTAGTTCTACCATTTGGGAAGAGTCCAGTAAGGAATAGACGTGGAAATTTACATCCAATTTGCTCTAGCCCTTTTTGAGTTACAGAGGAGAGAGTTCATGATTTCTCGCCTACCTACAGTGAATAGACTATAATTAATCGGGTTACTTACCCCGTTCAGTACCGGTGACATTCTTTTAATTCTATTCTGGTAACAATTGGACAATTTTATTCAGCTTAGGAAGGACGTCTAGCAATAATAAGGCTTCGAACTATCTCAACCAACCCTTTTAACTACCACAGATCCTTCCTAAGCTTCCTAAAATCGTCTAAATGTAGCTGAAATTAAATATAAGAGACGTCACTGGTACTGTAAGGGTTACAGAATAGAAAAACCACCACAGCCTTTCCAACAGAACAAAAACATCCCACAAGTACTCCTCACCATATGTACACTCGGATACCGTAGTCTCTAGTCCACTCATTAGAATTCGTGGATGTCATATGGTTTTCTTTATGCAATTATAACTATCTGGATTGAGTTTTGGATAGAACTTGCTTTTAATTATATAGTGTATATAGTATTGTACTTGATGTATAGAAAATTGTGTTCATAAATTCGCTTCTAGATATATACTTCCATAAATAGAAATAGGTGAAATCCAGGAATATTAATGAGTGGGCTAGAGACTATGGCATCCGAGTGTACAGCCTCACCAAGCCAGAATAAGCCATCATAGTAAGGTACAGGGGCTGTTATCTTCCCCTCGGGACTATACTTGGTTTATTTTCAACTGACGGTAAATTGCAAAGTTCCCATAAAGAATTCTCAGTTATTTTAAAGATTTTGTAGTGAAAAATGGCACTAATTATATAAACTTGGTCTTAAAATAATGCAGAGACATAGTAGTTTCATATTTTTCCATCAAGTATCGAGAAAATAGCTGCATTTATCGTCAGCTGAAATGAAACAGAGTATAGTTCAGCGGAGTACCAATAAAGGCTGAGGATGAGAAGGAAGATTTCAGTCTTCAGTCGCGTGAGGATATCAATGACCCAAAATTTTGCCAGAAAAGTTGGTGATAAATAATTGCCGGAAAGAGCGATCGTTGACTCTGACTATAGAAACAGAAACAATAGAATCGAAATTGATATTTCTACATCACCAATGAAAAACTGTGATAATGTCTGGATTTGAAGAATAAGATACATTAATGTTTACTTAATTATCTAGTAACACAGCCCTCTTATTAATTCTTTCAATACGATGGTGTCATTTAGTATCTACTGTTGATAACATTATATTACGATTATAATAAGCTTAGGAAATCCCTCTAGAAATCAAAGGGATACACTTGAAAGGTTAGAGGGACATTACGTTAAGCTGCGCTTTGTACAGAAACTCATCTCCGTATCCATGACATTTGGAGCTTGTGGTGGTTGAGCTATCCAGCCTGCTATTAACACGTTCGGTACCAGCGACGTCTTTTTCATTATATTCTTGCATCTAATATATGATTTTATTCAGCCTAGGCAGGAAGTCTACACATTAAAAAGCTACAGACTATCTCAGTTTATCCTTTTAGATACCATACTGTATATCCTTCCTAAGCTTCATAAAATCATCTAAATGTAGCTGAAATCAAATAAAAGAGACGTCACCGGTACTGTACGGATTAAGGAGTTAATACACGTTATTTAAGTTACCACAGTTTATCTCCCCAGAAGGGACGTAAAATATGTCTGCTAACCCCAAGCATTGGCTGTGAGGAGACGACCTATCCATCTCCTCCTAGTCGGGAATCTAACTAGAGTTATCTTGGTTATGAGTCAAAGGTGCTAACCAATGTGGGTGAGAGCTGGTCCTATCTAGAGTGAGGTTTGGCATCCTCTAAACAACCTTAGTCGTTTCTATCTGTCTCTTTTCCTGTTCTACTTTTCCTTCTATGTGCTGGCGAGATCGTCCGATTGGGTGGCACCACAAGGGGAGCTGCGGACAGTGGGGGCATTGGCCCGGAGGTGCAAGCTGATGATACCCTCCCCCACTGCCCTCTCAGAGACATATCTCATCTCACCCCGGCCCATTCGGGGGCCCGAGCAGGTGGAGCAGCTTTGGTCAACTGGACTTGGGACTGTTCGGCCAGACAGTCTTGGGAACAACAACAACAACAACAACAACAACCAATGCACAGGACATACACTAAATAATATGGGTATGAAAAAAGGTACATAAAGTGTCCATAATCAATTAGGTATAGTATATTAGCAATAATATACCTGTTTAATATAAGGATAGAAAGGTATTGTTCTATCATTATACCCAATGACATTATAGACCTTCATTACTCCTTTCTATTTGTAAAGTGCACTATCACTATCTTAATTAACCCTTTGATTTCCACAGATCCTTCTTAATCTAAATCAAACTATCTGATGGTATCCAACATAGAATACAAAAAGGAATCATCCTATTGAAAGCGTTAAGGGGGGTGACCTGCATTTGTTCTCTCCTTTTCTCTCTTTCTCTGGCATGTATTCATTCAGCCCCATTCAGCCTACTGTTTTAAGAAGTTTATCCCCATCCAGGTGTCGATGTTTTTCTGGCGAGCGATAGCGAGCCAGCATTGTATAGAGAAATCCCGCTTCGCCGGGGAAATTTTTCTATCGAAAATTTTACAAATTTAGCCTGCTGTCAAAAACATTTTTACAAAATATGTTGGTTCGCTACCGCTCGCCAGGAAAAATCGACACCTCATGGATGGGGGTATAAACGTCTTAAAACAGTAGGCTGAATGGGGTCGAATGCATACAAGCCAGAGAAAAAGAGAAAAGGAGATAACAATTCCGGTGACCCCCCCTTAAGATAACCAAGACAAAAGGATTTAGTGATATAAGTGTCCCCATCCATCACCACAGAGCATCTAACAGACCAGTCTAGGAGAGGGTTATACTCTCATACAAATATGTCTGTTAAGGGGGGTCACCTGCCTTTTTTTTTATTTCTCTCCTTTTCTCTCTTTCTCTGGCTTGTATCTATTTGGCCCCATTCAGCCAACTGTTTTAAGATGTTTATCCCTATCTAGGTGTTGATTTCCTCCTGGCAAGCGATAGCGAGCCAGCATTATATGAAGAAATCCGGCTTCACCGGAGACATTTTTCTATAGAAATAAGTACAAATTTAGCCTGCTGTCAAACACATTAAAAAATATGCTGGTTCACTACCACTCACCAGTAAAAAATTGACACCTGGATGGGGATAAACGTCTTAAAACAGTAGGCTGAATGGGGCCAAATGGATACAAGCCAGAGAAAGAGAGAAAAGGAGAGAAAAGAAGCAGGTGACCCCCCTTAATCCTAAGTAATGCTAAATGTCCTTGATCATGTCTATGTTACAATATATCTTTAAAATCTAGACAATTTGTAAGTTGACTGAGCTTTTCCGGCAATATGTCAATTACTGAACCATTAGAAAGAGTTAGAAGCGAAGTAGCAGTGGTTATGTTAGGTTAGTTGAGGTTAGGTTGGGTTAGGTTTGATAAAATGATAACCTAACTTAACCTAGCCAAACCTGAGCTGACATAATCTGCATTGCTAAGTATATACTGTATATATATATATATATATATATATATATATATATATATATATATATATACTTCGCTCCAAACTCTTCATAATAACTGAGTAATTGACGTTGCCTGAAAAGTTCAATAAATTTACAAATTATCTAGATTATAGATATTTCTGTGCTTTGAGTCTATTATATATATTCTTGCTAATGATACAAAATAATGCTACACTGTAAAATGTGTGTGTGTGTAACATACCGGTAACTGTACAAATGTTATAATGACTGATGTTATCCAGCATATATTTAGCATTCATTACTTAAGGGGAGGCAGACCGTTTTTCTGGACCTCCTTCTCCCTCATGTTTAGCCCCCATTTTTTTAGATCATAAGACCTTCGGCCCATTAGTTTAGCGATGTTAACACCTTTCGCCCCATTTCGTTGTCAATTTTAAGACCTTTCGTGCCATTTAGGTGTCGATTATTTCCTGGCGAGCGAAAGCGAGCCTGCAATTTTAAGAGGAATCGGCCTTCGGTCGGGACACTTTTCTACCGAAAAATATACAAATTTATCTTGAAGGGGGGATCTAGGGGGTGTTTTTCTAAGCTTGATGGAGGAAACTAAAAAAATATATGAATATATTAATTGACGGACCAAACAAACGGTCTGCCTCCCCTTAAAACATATTAGATATGTGTTCATAAAGCCTGAATAAAGTGTAGGAATCATCGGGTATCCAAACGATTATAGACACTGATTATTATAATGTACCAGTTCGGCTACAGTCTATGCACACACATGCATTACAGTGTAGGCAATAGTTTTTAAGGGAGCCCACCTCGCTTTTTTTCTCTTTCTCTCCCTCTTTCTTTGGCTTGTATCCATTCGGCCCCATTCAACCAACTGATTTAAGGGGAGATCTCCACTTGAGGGATTTTTTTCTTGACCCCTTTCTCCCTCATGTTTAGCCCCATTGCTTTTGATATTATAAAACGTTTGCCCCATTAGTTTAGCGATTTTAAGAACTTTCACCCCATATTAAGCCTTTCGTGCCATTCAGGTGTCGATTTTATCCTGGCGAGCGATAGCGAGCCTGTAATTTAAGAGGAACCGGCCTTCGGCCGGGACATTTTTCTACCGAAAAATGTACAAATATATCTTGAAAGGGACTCAAGGGGGTGTAATTTTAAGCTTGATGGAGGCCTAGGGAACAAACTAAATACCTCCCCTTAAGACGTTTATCCCCATCCCGGTGTCGATATTTTCCTGGCGAGCGGTAGCGAGCCAGCATATATATATTTTTGTTTTGACAGCAAGCTAAATTTGTACATTTTTCGATAGAAAAATGTCTCCGGCAAAGCCGGATTTCTCCATACAATGCTGGCTCGCTATCGCTCGCCAGGAAGAAATCGACACCTGGATGGGGATAAACGTCTTGAAACAGTAGGTTGAAGCCTGAATGAGGCCGAATGGATACAAGCTAAAGAGAGAGGCAGAGAAAGAAAAAAAAAGCGAGATGGGCCCCCTTAATATCAAAACTATACACTGCTATGGCACAGTTCTGTTGCACGGTTACACTTATAGTAATGCTTATAAAGGATTGGTCTTTAGCCAGGTGTGGGATCTATATATACACATTTGACTTGGACCATCATCATTGACCACTTGCGAGTTTCAGGCTATACGGAAGTTGGAGTCATAAATATTGATGTAAAATATATGTACAATAATAATGTAGGGTTTTGATGGATAACAGGTATGTTGAATTGGGTTTTATGTATTTATATGTATACTACGACCGTAATTTAGCTGCTAATTCTGCTAAATATCGATGTCTACAGCTCCAACTTCCTTATAGAATGAAACTCGCAAGTGGTCAAATATAGTTTCTCCAATGCCTTCATTATTGAATTATCTATTGTATTCTATCTCTTATTTTCATCCAAGCCAATCAGACATTTCTCCTCTTCCTCCTCCTCCTCTATCCTTCGGCCCATCAGATCACATTTTTAAAGCATTAGAACAGTTTTTCCCTTCGTCAACGCCAATCAGACATTTTCATTACTACTCTTTTATCCTTTGGCCCATCAGATCACAATATTGAACCTTCTGAACAGTTTTTCTTCGTCTAGGCCAATCAGACACTTCTATTACTACTCCTACTCTATCCTGTGGCCCATCAGATTACACTTTTTAATAAGTTTTTTTCTTCGTCTACGCCATTCAGACACTTCAATTACTGCCACCTTTATCCTTCAACCCATCAGATCACACAATGGATTTTTTTTTACTTCACCTAGGCCAATCAGATATTAATCCTCCTCCTCTATCCTTCGGCCCATCAGATCAAATTTGTTAAAACCATTGGAACAGTTATTCTTCGTATAGGCCAATCAGACACTTCCATTACTACTCCTCTGTCCTGTGGCCTATCAGATCTCATTTATATACCACTATGACAGTTGCTTCTTCATCTAGGCCAATCAGACATTTCCACTACTCCTCTTTCTTCTTCGTCTAGGCCAATCAGAAATCACTACTCCTCTTTCTTCTTCGTCTAGACCAATCAGAAATCACTACTCCTTCTCCTCCTCCTCCTCGTCTATCCCGCGTCCATCAGATCACCGTATTAGTCCTGATGGTGAGCGCAGGTGTGAGCGGGAGATCAGACCGGTGCGGTAGTCCACGGGTTCTGATGGCTGGCGCGTCTGATTCCTCTTACGGTGGCGACCCCATCTGTTGGCGGTAGACGATGGTGGTTAGTGGTTGTGGTGGTTAGTGGTTGTGGTGGTTAGTGGTTGTGGTAGTTGTGGTTGTGTTAGTTGTAGTTGTGGTAGTGGCTGTGGTAGTGGCTGTGGTTGTGGTGGTAGTGGTTGTGATTTTTTTTTTCTATGTGAGTGAGGGAGGCAAAAGGCAGAACTGCCTATAGCGAGTGCCTCCCCCAAAGTTGAAAGAGTGACAGGGCCAAAATCAAGGGACGTTCGAGCCAAAATGCCTGGACACACAGAGTTTGAAGCAATTTAAGTCATAGGAAGAGGGAAAGACTGATTCTGGGAGAGAGTTCCAGAGCTCAGCTGTTGAATAGAAGAAAGACAGAGAAAAGTTTCACTCTTGGGTTGGAGATTTTCACAGAGTAGGGGTAGGATTGTGTTGCAAGACAGGTACCACGTGCCCTACGTAAAGGTGGTGGTATACACTGGGAAAGCTCTGAGGAACACTGATTATTATAGTAGCGATAGAATAGTGAGAGAGATGCAACATTGCGGCGAAGAGAGAGAGATTGCAGAGAGTTGGTGAGTGGACGGGAGTTAATGATACGAAAGGCCTTCCTTTCAACTTTGTCTAGGAGAGCGGTGTTAGAGGAACCTCCCCACACATGTGAACAATACTCAATACAAGGACGCACTATGCCCCTGTACAGAGCAAGAAGCTGTGCAGGGGTAAAGAACCCCCTAAGGCGGTTGAGCACACCCAGCTTCTAGGAGGCTGCCTTAGCAAGACTGGTAATATGGTCCTTCCAACTGAGAGCAGAAGAAAAAGAGACCAAGAATATTGAGAGAAGATGAAGGATTGATTTTTGTATTGTTGAAGAATAAGAGATAGTCTGCAGGGAGTTCCTGACGGGTAGATAGATGGAGAAATTGGGTTTTGGAAGCATTAAAGGTAACAAGGTTTTCTCTGCCCCAATTGGAGATAGTAGTTAGATCAGAATTTAAGTGTTCTATGGCTTCATTACGTTTGTCGTTAAGGAATTGCTGGCTTGGGCGTTCTGAAAAACTAATGGAGTAGTGTAAGGTTGAGTCGTCTGCGTATGAATGGATGGGAGTTGAGGTACAGTTGAGGTCATTTATAAAAATTAGAAAGAGAATAGGAGATAGGACAGAGCCCTGATGAACACCAGAGTTTATAGGGTGAGGAAGTGAGCGATGCCCGTCCACAACCGCAGCTATGGAACGGCCGGAGAGGAAATTAGAGACAAAGGCACAGATGGAGGGATAGAAACCGAAGGAGGGTAGTTTAGAAATTAAAGATTTGTGTCAGACTCTATCGAAGGCTTTAGATATGTCTAGTGCAATAGAAAAAGTCTCACCGAAGTCCCGAAAGGAGGATGACCAAGAGTTAGTAAGATATGAAAGAAGATCACCAGTAGAGCGACCCTTAAGGAAGCCATACTGGCGATCTGAGAGCAGATTATGAGAAGAGAAATGCTTAAGAAATTTGGAAGCAAGAATAGTTTCAAAAACTTTAGAAATACAAGAGATGAGAGCAATTGGACGATAGTTGGAGGGTTGAGAGCGGTCACCCTTCTTTGGGACAGGTTGAATGAGAGAAAACTTCCAGCATGAAGGGAAGACGTTAGAGGATAGACAGAGACGAAAGAGTTTGCCTAGGCAGGGAGTCAGCACGGAAGCACAGTTTTTGAGTACAACAGGAGGAACACCGTCCGGACCGTACGCCTTATTAGTATTAAGCCCAGAGAGGGTAGAAAGTACATCTTTAGAAGAGATTAGGACATTAGGCATAAGTAAGAGAGAGGAGGGTGGAGAGGGAGGTATAGCACCGGAATCATCCAAGGTGGAGTTTCTAGCAAAAGTTTGAGCGAAAAGTTTAGCTTTGTCAGAGGAAGAAGTGATGGTTGTGCCATCAGAGTGGGAAAGGGGAGGGAAAGACGAGGAAGAGAAAGTGATGGTGGTAGTGGTTTGGATGGTGGTTAGTGGTTGTGGTAGTGGTGGTTGTGATTGTGGTTGTGGTAGTGGTGGTGGTTGTTGTGGTTGTGGTTGTTTAGGTGTCGATTTTCTGGTGAGTGATAGTAAACCTATAATTTAGGAGGAACCAGCCTTGGGCCAGGAAATGTTTCTGCCGAAAAATGTAAACATTTGTCTCGAAAGGGGTCTTGGGGTATTTTTTAAGCTTGATGGAGGTCTTGGGAAGAAACTAACACAAATATTGAATAAATATATAAATGAACAAATAAATACAAATCTCTAATGATAAGTCAGACAGGTTGGGAAAGAGCTATCCTGACCAGGATTCGAACCCACTCAACGCAGGTATATTTGGGAGAGCTGGGCACCGTAACCGCTCATGGCCGAGTGGTTACGGTGCTCAGCTCTCCCAGATATACCTGGAGTGAGTGGGTTCGAATCCTGGTTAGGATACCTCTCTCCCAAACACAATTCTCCCCTTCAGTTTATCCATTGGTTCTGATGGTTGATAGAGTGATGGACAGCCTTTACTCCTTCAATACGATGTTTTAGAAGGTTATATTCAGCTTAGGAAGGACCTATAGGCATCAAAGGGTTAAATAACATCTCACATAACCCTTTGACTCTCACAGGTTCTTCCTATACCCTGTTCCAAATAAGGGGGTAGGGTTGATTTTTTGGTTCATTTATTTTATTTATTTATATGTTTTTAGTTTCCTCAACAGACCTCCATTAAGCTTATAAAAACACTCCCTAGATCCCCCTTCAAGATAAAGTTTTAAATTTTTTCGGTAGAAAAATGTCCTGGCCGAAGTCAGGTTCCTCCTAAAATTACATGCTCACTATTGCTCGTCAGGAAAAAAATCGACACCTAAATGGCACGAAAGGTCCAAATATTGATAAAGAAATGGGGTGAAAGGTCTTAAAATCGACAAACTAACTAATGGGGCTAAACATGAGGACGAAGGGGGGACCAGAAAAAGGACGCATCTCCCCTTAATATACTGTAATAACTATACGAGTGGGATGCAGGCGCCATCGTATTGAAAGGGTTAACGCCTTGAGGAATTAGGCCATCATTAGACGATTTGTATACAGCTTAGGAAGGATCTGTGGGAGCGAAAAGGGTAAAGATTATCTCCATTAACCTTCCGACTTCCACATAACCTTCCCAATCCCATTAAAGGTTCTGTGGGAGCTAAAAGGGTAAAGATTATCTCCATTAACCTTCCGACTTCCACATAACCTTCCCAATCCCATTAAAGGTTCTGTGGGAGCTAAAAGGGTAAAGATTATCTCCATTAACCTTCCGACTTCCACATAACCTTCCCAATCCCATTAAAGGTTGTGTGGGAGCTAAAAGGGTAAAGATTATCGCCATTAACCTTCCGACTTTCACATAACCTTCCCAATCCCATTAAAGGTTCTGTGGGAGCTGAAAGGGTAAAGATTATCTCCATTAACCTTCCGACTTCCACATAACCTTCCCAATCCCATTAAAGGTTCTGTGGGAGCTAAAAGGGTAAAGATTATCTCCATTAACCTTCCGACTTCCACATAGTTTCTTGCTCCTCGCTAAGCTTATTGGGATCATGGCAGGTATGGAGTGCGAGTCTCTAACTGATCTGCATCATCTTATTCTCCAGGTAAGAGAGGAGATGGTTGTGGTGAAGGAAGAGGTCTTGGCTCTAAGGGAGGTTAATGTTAAACTTCAGAGGGAAGTGGATTTGATTAAAGACGAAAATCTAGCTTTCAAGCTTAGCCAAGAGGAAATAAAGTCAAGTAAGGGGAAAAGGGAGGAAGTTGATGAAAAATTGTATTCATGGCAGGTTGTTAAAAATACGGGTGGGAAAGTCACACTCAAGAAGCAGGATAGTAGAATAGGTATGAGTGTGACAAATACATTCTCTCCTTTGCGAGACGAATGTGAGGGAAAAGATAGTCAGGATAAGGGAGGGATAACCGAAGTGCCTGCCGCCGACTCAGCTCCAACCTCTGACGCTGTGCTACCTACCACCACCACTACCCCCACCACCACCACCACCAAGGGAGCTTCTGCCACCACCGGGGGTTCTCCAACTGCAGCTGCTGGATCCTCCCGAGGGAAAGGTAAGTCTGTGTCGATTGTGGGCGACTCCATGGTAAGACATTTAGTTAGGGCTACCCGCACTAAACTTAGGAAGGTTGTGTGTCTGCCTGGCCATGGAGTTGGGAGGGTTTTAGAGAAGATGGACCACATCTTGGAAGATAGTGGAGATAACCCCATTATCTGTCTCAGTGCCAGGAGTAACGATGTTGGTAAGGGTAGAAGTGAGGAACTGCTGCAGCAGTATCGGGATGTGTTAGATAAAGTTAGGATGAAGGGAGGGATCCCTGTAGTACATTGTATCCTGCCCAGAAGAGGAGTTCCCAAGGAATGGACATCCAGGGCGATTGGTGTCAATTGCCGTTTGGAGAAATATTGCAAAGAAAAAGCAATACCATTCATTGATAACTGGGATAGTTTCTATGGGAGAGATGGGATGTACGCAAGGGATGGGGTTCATCTTTCACGGTTAGGGGTTTCTACATTAGCTAGTTCTTTAGATAGGGTGGTTGTGGGGTTTTGAACAGAAATATTGAGAGTGTAAATGAGAGGCTAAATGGAACAATTTTAGCGTCAGGCGAAAGCGATAAGGATATTCAGTCTCATGCTAAAAATGATGACTATAATGCAAATGATAGTAGTGATGGTGCAACGGAAGATGGAAATGTCGCTAAAAACAAAGGTAAATTAGGTATAAAGAAAAGAAGTAAATTTAGAGTATATTACACAAACTGTAGGAGTCTATGTAACAAAATGAACGAACTTAGAGCCCTTGTTAGCAAAGAAAATATAGACATAATAGCGCTAACTGAAACGTGGATTAATACAGAAACCAGGCATTTTTTAGCAGAATTTGATATACCAGGATATAGTTTGTTTAAATATGACCGAACAAGTAAGAGGGGTGGCGGTATAGCAGTGTTTGTCAGGAGTACATTAAAAAGCTGTATTAAATCAGGTATTAGACTAAATAACGATAATGAAAGTGTTTGGGTAGAGGTTAACGAAGGTAGTGAGACCATAGTTATTGGAGTTATGTATAGACCGCCAAATATGAGTAGAAATGACGGAACGTCATTATGGGAGGAAATTAAAATGGCATCAAGGTTTAGCAATGTGTGCATTATGGGGGATTTTAATTTTCCGAATATAGATTGGCAGCATCAAATAGGAGACTCTGATTCTGAGGAGTTTATAGAGGTAGTACAAGATAGTTTTTTATTTCAATTCATAGATACGCCGACTAGAGGTAATAATATTCTCGATTTAGTTTTCAGTAACAATGAACATATGGTAAATAATGTAGAGATAGGGGACCACCTAGGAAATAGTGACCACAATTCTGTGTATTTTAATATACAATGGAAAGGTAATACCAGAGAGAATACAACATTAATACCTGACTTTAGAAAAGCCAAGTATGGTGGGTTAAGAAGAGCCCTATTAGTGGACCCTATGGTCAAAAAATTAAGTCGATCCAGGTGTCCAAATGAGTGTACCCCTTCTCAGGCACCTGTCATCTTAAGTCAGGAAGAGACGTCAACCTTGGTAGATACATACGATAATTTTATCAAGTCACTATTCAATGCACAAAATAAATACATCCCCAAAAGAAAATTTAGATCAACACAGAACCAACCCAAATGGATGAATAATAGACTATTAGATCTTCTAGGACAAAAGAGAGGAATATATAGAAAAATTAGAAAAGGCGAAATTCACCTACTTGCT
>JBAKBP010027245.1:0-30409 GCA_037953745.1 Lithodes maja | reverse complement strand
AGGCCATACAGTGTATAATGGCATAGGTATAATTAAATAAAGGCAGCAACTCGCAACATAACCACATACAGGTGTGCTTCTCACTCTTAGTCAGGCAAGCCTGCTCGGACAGAGTGTCTAAGCCCCACCCTGACTCACAATGCTCACAAAAACGGTAAACTGTGGCACAATAACAAGCATACAGAGATGATAAACCCCTAGCTGTTAATCTGCCAGGTGGCAGAGGTCTAGCCGGAAGGATATAGGCTTCGGATACCCGGGTTGAGCCACCTGCTCTAGCCTAGGGACGTTCCCAAGTCTGTGCGCCAAATTACTCTAATTGAAAGGGTGCTCTCTTGAGAGACTCAGATCGCAAGTATCTGACTCTCTCCTGGCGACCCTAAAACAAAAGCAAGACGTGCTAGCGCAGTGCTGAGTGGACTAGGCAAGGGCCCTCACACAACACAACACTAGACACACAGGGACACAGACAAGAAAATGCCCCCAGACTCCCACGGGTATCCTAGTAAAGTTGTGCGGGTCCACAGGACTCGCACCAGTAGACTTTACTTAAAGGATCGCAAAAAGCCTCCCCTCCGGTCTAGCCCCTGCTAACCTGACACAAGAACACACTAGCAAGCATGAAACCACCAAACATGAGACAACAAAAAAGCTTCCTAGGTCTCATTAACAATTAAATCTCTGCATAAGGCCCAAAATCCTATCTAGTTATCTGAGAGCTCGTCGTTAATACAATAATAGATATATGGTCTATCAAGGGGATGGGATAATTAAATAGATTGGTGAAGTAGTGGAAGGAAGGTATACAAAGTAAGAGAGAAAGTTTCTAAGTGGGGTTGAGAGGGATAGATATCAAGGGGGTCCGAAGGGTACGACAGTGAGGTGAGCTCTGAGTCTTGAATCTGTCTGGACTCCGCCCTAGGCATGCAGAATACATCCCATGCTTGGCAACACTCAACACAGTTGCCAGGTCAAAATCCTCTACCCCGTGCCTGAGTCGAAACTAAGCCTAACGTTGCAATCAAATGCATATGTTAACGCTTCAGGCTCCTCCCAAGCTGGCAAGCGAAGCAACGTCCCAAGCCGGTCTCTCTCTCCCGCTCGTCTCCTTCCGCCCTCACTAGACTTACATCTTTATATATTATAATGAAATAATCAACTATCGAGAATAAAATATACTAAGATGCGTTGGTTAAGAATAAGGGCAGCTACAAGCTGTGAAACAACATAAGAATATCCCAGACATTAGTTACGTTGTCGTAGGATATATACTAAGGAAAAGCCTGCCGGCTGGCTGCCACCAGCCGGTTTCTAAACGGCTGGGCAGCCGACGCGCGCGCATGCACGCACGTGGCTACTATGCAGAAGCGTCACAGTATTTTTCACAGCTGTTTTCCTCATCAATACCCTGGTTATTTACAGGAGTTATTGTCAAGATATCTGGGTCTTCTCCTGGGCGACCTAGATGTGTGTGAGTGTTGTGTTGTGTTGTCCCTGTTCGGGATCTGTCTCGAGTTGGCCACCCCCAGCTATGGGGTATTTGCCTGAGTAAATACATACATATACTGTATACATTTTCTTACCCTTAATCTTCCTCCTCCATCATCCGCCATTTGTTCGCTGATCAAACTATTTTGTTTTTCATTTTTCACCCTGGTTCTACACTCGCTTCCTAAACCTATACATTTTCATTTTTCGTTTTTCATATTTTTTCTTTTATATGTATACTATGCCAGGGCAAGTATGGTATTTTGTTTCATTCGTCAGCATTTGGAAGAAGCCATTTTAATATGAGCCTGTCGAGTTGGATGACATGCTTTCATTAATTTCATGGGGAGGTGTTTGATGTTGGAGTGAAATTAACAACATAGATTCCTATATTTGTTTAGCTTATGTTAAAACTTCAGCCAAACCTAAGTTTCTATTTGAACTTGTATTATTAAGTTTTTTTCCCCAGGTCAAGCATTCTCTTTACCCAGATATTGTCTAAATCCTTAGAGAGATGCAGCATCATTTGGAAACCCCTGTGAGGCCCACCATGAGTTCAGCAACCCTTGCTTTCCACCAGTGTTCGGTAACCCCTACACAGGCACAAAACCGATGACGAATCTCAGCAATCACTGAGGGATGTAAACCGAGCAGAGGTCCCTAGCCAAGATGACCAACAGTAATAAGAATAGAAAATGAGACCTTGTCCTCCCTGATACACATGGTAAAAAATATTCCATCATTCCGCCTGACTATCTATCTATCTATCTATCTATTGCCTGACACCGTGATCCCCGAATGGGTGGTCACGACAAACCGCCCCCATGCACCTCTGTCCCCAGTCAGTCGAAGCCCCTCCTCCCAACAAGCACTGCTTTCATCCATATACTTCTTCACTCCATCCTTCCACCACTCCTTCGGTGCACCTCTCCCTCTCTGTCCTTTCATCTCGCTCTCGTACACCCTCTTAGTCATTCTCTCGCTTTCCATACGTTCCATATGGCCGAACCATCCCAAGTTGTTCCTTTTCACACTTGCCAGCACATCTACCTCCACACCACACCTCCTTCTTACTTCCTCATTCGTCTGTCTATCCCTCCATGTAACTCCGCACACACTTCTCAAGTAACTCATTTCCACCGTTTCACTCTTGGTCTAAGTTTCTTCCCGAACGTCCATGCTTCGCTTCCGTAAGTTAGTGTCGGGATTACCACACTGTCATGCAAGGACTTCTTCACTTCCTGACTACTTTGTGTTAATTTGTCTCTGTCTGTTGGAGTCCCTATTATATATTAACACCTACTGTCCCAGCGACGTACGTTGGCCGACTGTAAAAAAGTAACTCGTCAGCACCAGCATTCGTCCATAATATGCAGTTCTTGTAACTGCCCGTATCGAGTGGTAGTTCCCTTTCCAATGTTCCCTTACCCACTCTAAACCACTGTTTGGACACTTGATCCTCAGTGTTTTGGAGGACAAGCAGCCTAGAAGGGTCACTAGATCTGTTGTTGCTTGATTTCCTTTGTACTCCTTTGTACTCCTTTGTACCTGGTACCATGACTTGTACGCAATGCTGTGAAACATTGGCAACACTTCTCAGCTTAGATCCAAGCTCTAACAGGCTAGCTGGGTCAGTATTCCTCCAACTTTTCAGGTGGTCACATTACATTGCCTGGTACTGGAGGGTAAATTTATGGTAATACCCTCTGGTACAGTAGGGGATAAAGAAACCTAATAACATCACATGCTATCCTAAAGTCATTGAATTATTAACTAATAGCCGTTAATAGTCTCTGAAATATATTTAATTCGCTTTGTTATTGCTTTCGAACATCCGACTATTATATATATAATGTATATATATATATATATATACATATTCAATGCTCGGCCCTGATTTACATTCAAAATAACACACATACTTCTTACGGTTTCTATTCTGTAATTTGTAACTTGATTGTTGTAAATAAACCTCTTACTCAAAGACTCGCTTCTACCTTGATGTACATACTATATATTTAGTGTGCTTGCATTAATTTACCAATGTAACCTTGGCTTCACTATTTATGCACTCCTATTATTAGTTTGTATGTAGTGTAACCACCATTCCTACACCTATTTTAAATAAACATATACACACCAAAGCCCTCGTATCTGTTCTAATTTTAGTCTTTCAGCTTCAATATTAATGACTGCACGTTCATACGGATAAGTTTACACTGCCAAGAGACAATTAGCGCCTCTTCAGTATCTTACAAGGAGTGATTGTACTTATTATGTGCATGAGTGTGTGTTCATGGTAGAGAACAAATACGTATACGAATGAGTGTATGTACATTAACTACGTGCTCGTTTATAAGTGTGCTTGACTGTGTGTGTGACTCAGAGAACGTGAGTAGACATTTACTTTTTAGCGTTGGTATTATACAATGTGTTCAAATCAAATTAGAAAACTGTAATAATAATCAACCTAGGACTTTGCATGCACTCAGTCAAACCTATAAACCTATATACCATTTCCAAGATAATGTTCAGCCTAGTTTGTGATGATTAGGTAAAGCGAACATATTTACCTAATTACTTGAAAACAATTAGGGCAGATGGCTAGGACTCCTCCTTCCCTTGTATAATTGTCCTACTCGACGAGACTGAGAAGCGGGCTAGGGAACACGAAAGTGGCCCGGACCCTGATATTAGGAACTTTAAATGTTGTTTCTTTTAGGGGTCTGTCTCGTGTCGGCCACCCTCAGCAATGGGGTATGTGCCTGAGTATAATTATACATACATACATACATAAATACATACATACATACATGAACAAATATTAAACAACCAAAGTTCATTATATAAAACTGCTTGGTGCTACGTAATTGAGATGTTAAATCTGTTCTGAAAATTATATACTGTATATTATTTAAATATGGAACATAGTCTTAGTTTTGGTAATTATTATAGCAATATTGTTTCCTTTTAGTGTTCATAAGGGTAGAAGTACAAGAGAAATGGAAATAAGAAGCATTTCAATTATTAAACCATGACGGGTCGAAAAATTATCTGTGAACCAGTCAGACAAACAAACAGGATAGACAAATGGATAGGTGGGAGCGTGAAAGGGAAGATATTTTTCGAAGCCGTAAAAGAAGACTCATGCAAATGTGATTGATTAGTATGCAGCATATGCCATCAGGGGAGCTATACCTCCAAAAAAAAAAAATGAAAAGTGCAGGAGGCGAAAGGAATTAGGAGAGGATAAAAAATACAGAGAGGAATCATAATTAAGCTAGAAGTATTGCAGGAAAGAAATAGCAAAATTATAATTTGAATGCAAGTTGAAGACAAGATCGGAAGAGAGACATACAGGCATAAGAGATACCATGCAAGAGAAAAGTACAAACCGAGAAGTATAAGACAGACAGGACGGAATAAAGACAAAAACAAGTGATGGCTGGAATGGGAAGTAGCGTTATACACCTGTAATATGAAGAGACAATCGTATATAGGGGGAGAAACAAAGCTCAAAATCAGAGTACTAGTTAATATAAGAAGTTTTAAAAGAATAGAAGGAAGAATATAATAGAGTACTTTATATACACATATGAGGAAAGGGCGAAATCATTCAATTTAGTAGTAGGAACAAAAATACTACATATGGAAAAATAGGTACTTCAACATTATATTCATGCAAAGATAAGTGTAAAATAATATATAGATAAACATGGTAACAAAGAGAAAGACAACATAAATATATGAAAATCAGAAACAAATGACATATACAGTATAGCCTACAGTACATTAGAGAAGAACAAACAAGAATATAAGAAGCGCCATAGGAAAAGGAGAGATGTTCCGTCCTGTGTCATTGTCTTGATATTCATGTTTGCATCCTGCAAACATGAATATCAAAACAATGACAAATGACGGAACAGAAAAATATATAAGAGAGAGAGAGAGAGAGAGAGAGAGAGAGAGAGAGAGAGAGAGAGAGAGAGAGAGAGAGAGAGAGAGAGAGAGAGAGAAGCACCACATTAGACTTCATTTCACGCTGTCTGAAGAACTTGACCACACGGAACAAATAAAGAGAAAAGCTAATTACGGTTATTTACCGAGTAGACATTTTAAATACATTTGATCATAGAGTGGCCTGTAATGTGAAATATCCCATAAGTTCCCGTAACATAACTTCCTCGATGTTTTGATTAAGTAGTTTACTACCTACCACTGTATAGTTGACTTCGTCTGACATTAGTTCACCGTATGATACCTAAGTGTAAGCGAAATGTTGTCTATTAATTAATAAAATATGGCAAATTACGGAGAAGATGCCTTCAGCCACTCTCCTGGTATTATTAGAACATCTGTGAGGTATATTAAATGTATTACAGATAATCAAACATTAAGAATTAATAACTGATGAAGTGCAGTGCATTATAATCAAGTATGTGTTAGAAAATATCTCAATTAAAATATTATAGAAAAAGATGGATATAAAAAAAAAATCTAGAACATTTTTGAAAGCACAACTATAATAGACTGGCGTCCTATAATTATGTGTTGCTTAACACCTTACAAGCGGGCCCGTCAGTTTTTTTCCACTACGCGCCCAGCGTTTTTTTTTACCCTAAATGGCCTTGTTTCCGTGCTCTTTTTCATGCATAAACAAGAGCCAGAGCGTAATACAATTATGTATCCCTGAAAGGGCGTAAATTGAGCTTTCCAATGACACCAGAACCATCCTTCTACGACCACGCGTTCTCTTGCAACGATCGTGCAACACGAGTGCAAAAACCCTAAAATACGGTAATTTCCTTATATAATTCCCTGTGTGGCGAGGTAGGGAGGGTGGCGTTGTGTGGAGTAGATGTCGGTAGGCGCGCGGGGTCCGTGCCGAGCGGTCATGAGGCAATCTACGCTCCTGTCGCTCGTCTCTCTCTCAGAGCCATTCTTGCTCAAAAATTGCACACGGACTGAAGTCGGGCCCCGCCACACAGTCCAGGTTTTTAGATACAGACTTAAGTCGGGCCCCGCTAAACAATGGTTAAACAACAATGATATGATACGCTAGTTAATGCTGTACCTTCTATTTTTTTTTATGATTAGGTGTTTAAGTGTTTATGACCAGGAATGTACAATTGCTGTCAAGAACTTCTGTACAATATTATAGGAGCCGCCACTGTGTCACATTGACACTGTTTACTGAATATAATGATGAAGCTATATGGATTGGATCATTGTGTTTCACCTGACGATATTCACTGTTTCGTCTTTATTATGAGTGAGTGTTCAATAATTTCTGTCCACGACTGTCGTCCATACAAGAGGATTACAATACCACCGCGTTATACATGCATCCATCAACGTGGAAGGTATTGAGATTACTTTAAAATTTGTATTAACCTATCAAATGTGTGAAGGGGTTCACAAATGGACCTATCCGGTCCCTGGTGTGGCAATCCCGTCAAAAATAGGACTTTTGCAAATCGGGACGAAAAGTACATCAACGTGTTGCAATTACATACCCTCATTCATCACGTGCATATTTGTTTTGTACATCAATGATGCGGTATTGGTGTGGTTGTGAACAGAAGTTGCATGGTTGGCGCTTGTAGTCAATCAAGTAAGAAGGTGGAGGAAGGTGGAGGATTTTCATAATATCTCTCATATATTTCCATAAATACCGATAATTTTGCACCACATATGCATAGTTTTGAAGCACAAAGCAGCTGTACAGAATTAAGACACATAAATTAGGTGTAGAGTACGTTTTTTGTAAAGAATATAGTCAAATAAGCAAAGTCGGGAGTAAGAGCGCAATGCGGGAGAGGTAAACCAGCACACCTATTCTCTCCTCCTCCGTTGTTTGCAGAGTGCGTTGTGGCTGTTTTGCGTCCCCCTCCTCCTTTCTTGTATAATTACATAGGATATAGGATATATTTGAGGATGAGGGACGATCCTTGAACGTTGCCACTACCTCTACGATAATGAAGGATTAGGAGCAAGGAGTAATGATGTGATGTGAGGTGCGAGTTTGTTGCGATGTTTGGTCTTGAGAAATGTCATTTCGTCCTATTTGTCACCCAATATTCATATACTGCTTAAGTTTTGGAGCATGTTTCAATATCGTGCCTTAATTCAAGTGCTGCCGCGTTCCATCAACAAAACTTCAATTGAATCCTGCTTCACTCAAGAGTATAAACTACTGTGTGTCGTAAAAGGCAACTTAAGAGGCTGGGTGGTTGAGCCTGTGAGTCTTGCCCCGAAAAAGGCAGAGAAGAACATCAAAAGTTAAGCCTCAGCCACCAATGGACCAGCTGGAGACTTTTTCGGCTTACGACCTGGAATATAAGAGGCATGCATAATGACACAAACGAGAGAGAGAGAGAGAGAGGTTATGAGAGTGTTAGAAAACGTCTGTGACGCATGTCGAGTATGAGCATGCTGTACAGAACGCCCAGTCAGGCCCCACTCTCGCTAGGATCGTCAGGGCAGGAACTTTGGCTGTAGTCTGTGTAGAGTTTCCTAACTCAGTTTATGTGAACCGTTGTACTATAAGTATTATCATTATGTATTTTGTTTTCTTCTAAGTCAACGAGTTCTATTTTATATCATTAGATATAAGTATTGTGTGTGGGACTTGTATGTAATGATGAGAGGAGAGATATTACGTGGCGGGGGGTCAGTGAGTGCGCCACGCGGGCCGGTAGGCCTAATTCCCTCCTCCCTTCCTCCCTTTCAGCGCGTGGGAAGTTCTTTGTCGATCCCAGATTGAGAGAGAATATGACGTCATGATTGCCAGTGGGCGGTCCTTAGTGTTGGCGATATGCTCGCTACAGGGCCGAGTATAAAAAGAGAGGTCCTCGCCACAATTCTTCAGAACTCATCAGGCAAAGCGACCTCTCATATCCCTTGCAACTATCCATATTCTTCCGACTGATGTGAACTTTCTCTACTCTCTGAACAGCCTATCTTCTGCTCTTCTCGTCCCTGTTTAACCTCCATGACCCCTTTGGTGCAGATTTAGTCAGCCAAAGTATTATCGCTTGAGTTCTCACGAGATAAGTGCCTGTTAGATAGCCTATTTTGGAAGGGTTAACTAGAATAGGATTGATTGATGTTTGTTGCACTCGTATATGTATTTCCCTGTGTACTATTATTCATGTTCCTGTTTTCTGCTGGTTTAGGTAATGCTAGACTGGGATAGGGTTCCTCGAGTTGTGATTTCCTATGAGTGCTAGGTTGGTTGAACCAGCACAATTGCAACGGAGACGTGGGAAGCCTAGGGGGTCTTTTTGATTGTGTACCGTGGGAGTTTAGCACTGTGTTGCGAGTGAGGGCTTTTGCCTGTGCCACCCAACACTGTGCTATCTCATTTGCTTGACTTTGAGAGGATCGCCAGGAGAGAACCAGATACTAGTGATCTGGATCTCTCAAGAGAGCATCCCGTCAATTACCGTAATTTGGCCGCACAGTCTTAAGGACCTCGCTAGGCTACGAGCCGCTTGCTCAGCCATTGTCTCTTAACCTTAGATATCCCAGCTAGACTTTGCTCGACCAGCAGATACAGTATAGTATTGAAGCTTCTCCTTATGTATATTATTGTTTAAGCACTATTGATTTCATGTGTGGCACGCTTAGCTACTTCAGAGATTAGTGGCCCACGAGCACAATCTTAGTAGGCTATTGCCAGTGCATTGTCGGAGTACTTCTTCTTAATGTTTGCCATATCCTATTGCTTATTCTTATAATTCTTCTTATGTCAATTTAAAGCCTTTAATTACCAGTGAGTTATTCATTAAATTGCTGTTCAAAATCCGATACTTACTTCTTATGAGTATTCGAGAAGCATCTAACTTATCAGAAGATTCCTTGCTTGATGCTCGAGGACTATTGTTTAACATAACGTAATAGTGCCGATCCGAAGTAGAGGGTGGAGGACTTCTTAAGTTCTTAGTTCAAGGGTGGATTACTTCGGCTTCGGCCAACACTATTCTTTAGTGTTGTAGTACTTTCTTCTTTGTTTGATTGTTGACCAGACTAGATAACTCCCGTCTTGTTATTAGTCTGTTGTGTGAAACGCTAGTACCGAGTTCTTGTATACCCCGTTATAGCAGATAGAACTCTGGAGGGTAGTGGCGTTTTTTGTTCGGCTGGCAGTACTCTGGGGTTGGGATCGTGTGTTTCCGTTGTGGCAGCGAGCCATACTCGAGTCCTGTGTAAGAGCCCTAGTGTACCCGAGTGCCCGGTCGTAACAAATGGCGACCTTGCTTAGGATTTTGTGAACAGTATAATTTTTTGCAGAGTTGTACAACATTTGTTTGTTGGTACTTTAGCGTACATATTGAAGAATATTTTTTTTTGTAAGGCAATTAGGAGAGCATTTAAGAGACTCCAGTTAATTTAGTAATTAGTGCTTGCATAAGGGAGTTTAACACTTTTGTCTCGAGAATTTTTTGGTGAACTTCAGTATGTCGGGCCCTAGTACTGACGAGGAGCGAGAGATGCTATTTGAGGAGGTGCCGTTAGTAACTAGTGAGGAGGATGCTAGACTTTTTGTGAGTAAGCAGTACCATGTGACGGAGGAGAGGCTGACTGGGGTGAATGTTTATGGCTTGCACCTGATAGCCAAGGTTTTGGGTCTATCCAATGTAGGAGGGATGTCCAAGGGGGAGCTGATTTCCTGGGTGTTGCGTGGGCGGCATGGGGTTTCGGAGGGGAGGGCGTTTGGGGGGGTTCCTCCCCAGATCCCCTCTCACTCGACTCCCACAGTGCCGTCCACTCAGTTGCCGGAGGTTAGCACTCTCCCACAGAGGGATGAGCATTGGAAGATTGGAGTGCCCTCGGGCGGTGCGTATGGTGGTTCCCCAGTTCTTGCCCCCCCTCCTTCAGTAGTGGCAGCTCCCTCTTCCGGCCTGTCTCCTGAGATGATATTTAAACTCGAGCTTGCTAAAATGGAGAATGAGGCTAGAAAGCAGGAGATGGAGAATGAGTCTAGGAGGCATGAGAAGGAGATTGAGGCTGAGACCAGGAGGCGGGAGGATGAGACTAGGAAGCAGGAGAATGAGACTAGGAGGCATGAGATTGAGGTCAGGAGGCACGAGGCTGAGCTTAGATACGACTCAGAGAAATATTGTGCTCAAATAGATTTAGATAAGACTCGTGCAGAGTCGACAGGGATTCGGATGGGCCGTGAGGGCCAAGTAAGAGAACAGTCCTTGTCCCACTTAGTCAAGTTGGTGCCGGCATTTAGTGAAACTGAAGTCACAGAATTTTTTAATCGTTTTGAGAAGAAGTGTAGGGAGCATAATTGGCCTGAAGAGAAGTGGGCAGCTCTGGTCTCCTCAAGACTTACGGGTAAGGGTCTGAAGGCTTATGATGCACTGCCTTTAGAGTCTTGCATTGACTACCCAGTATTGAAGAGAGCTGTCCTACGGGCATACGAGTTGCAACCAGAAACATATCGATTGAAGTTTCGGGGTGTTACGAAGACTAGGGAGGCGACCTTTCTTGAACATGCCCGGGACTTAAAAGATGCACTTGCTAACTGGACACGTTCTGAGAAAGCTGAGACGGCCGAACAGTTGACTGAGCTGTTTCTGCTCGAGCAGTTTTATAAGTGTACTGGTGCAGATATGACTTTAACTATTAAAGAAAAGAACCCTAAAACTCTACAGGAGGCAGCTGAGATGGCTGACCTCCGGCTATCATTAATTCGTGGGTGCGGGTCTGCCCAGCGTAGTGAGGCAGGTAACAAGGGGCGTGACACCCAACCCCCCCGAGTTAGTGATATACATTATGCAAACAAGTACAAGAGCTATGATACCAAGACTGACCACAAGACTAACACCGTCCCATTTAAGAAGGGGCCGGGCCCTTCCCAGTACCAAGGGAAGCCCAGAGGGGAGTTGGAGTGTTATCTTTGTCATGAAAAGGGGCACTTTGCAAGAGTCTGTCCTAGCAAACCACCTACAGCAGCTGTGTCTTTGGCCTGCAACATTGGTGTGTCTCCGAAGTCTTCTGAGTTTGCCCGGGGCAGTTCGTCAGAGGCTGAGGCACAGCCAATGCAGAAGCACCTGGGAGGCTCGAACCCTGCTCAGGATGTTTTTTGCGACCATAGAGGACGGGGTTGCGTGATGTGGGCGGGGCGCAAGCATGGAGTAGAGGTCTTGCGTGATACAGGTGCTTCCCAGACTCTGATGAATAACTTGACTGGCTACCCTATAAATGTGGCTCGGGTGGTAGTGGTGCAGGGTATTAATGCAACTCGGTCATACCCGCTGGTGCGGTGGAGTTGGAGGTGGATGGTGTGACACGTGAATTGGATGTCGGGATTGTGGAGAAACTGCCAGTGGAGGGCGTCGACCTTCTTCTCGGCAACGACTTTGCAATGCCCGCTTCTGAGGTTCTACCCTTAGTCGTTGCCGAGAGGACGGCCGACGTGAGTAGGGAAGAGCAAGAGTGGGTCGAGCGGTGCCAGACACAACCCATGGCGTGTGTTGTCACCCGAGCTCGGGCAGATAAAGTGTCACAGCCTAGTCCTCCGTCTTCAGACCAGCAGAGGAACGATCAACAGGAGGAGGCTAAAGCTGGAGTTGGTTTTAAGAGTTTTGACTCGGCGGCTCTCCTGGGTGATTTAGTATTGGCACCTATGTTGGAGTCTGGAGAGGCCCCAGGACCTGTCACAGTTAGTGAGGAGGTAGGGCCGGAAGAGACTCCGGGGCAGCAACGTTGCACACGGAGAGAAAAAAGGGTTGCTCAGTTTGATATTGGGGAAGGACTTGGGTTGCTTCGGAAGCATCTAGACAGGTTGGTTCCCTCAGATATTTGTAAACTGCAGTTGGAGGATCCGGAAGTTCAGAAGTGTGGTAATGGTGCTGTCGAGATTAAACACGAGGACGGGGAAGCATGTCATGTGAACCTGTTGGAGGAGTTTGTGAGGCAACCACCTGAGCAGCCTACTGTCCCTGCGTTGGTCTGCCGCGGCCAAGGTGGAGAAGGAGAGGGGGGCAGTAGGGCACAGGTGGAGGAGAGTAGGGATTGTCATGTCTCGGCGAAGCAGTGGGCGGGGGACACGAGTCTGGTGGCTGTGGAAGCGCTAGAGCACCTGCCTGAGCAGCAGTGTGCAGCACTCCAGCACCAGCTCGGTTCATACCCCACTGGTCGTGCCGAGCCCCTGAGTCTCACAACTCGGACGGTGCGAGATGTTCCGCGGGCAGGTCGCGTGAATGTTAAAAGACCGTTAGCCTCGTTGTTTCGGTGGTTTAAGGTGGGCGACGAGGCTTTGGCATGGTTGCCAGGTCAGGGTCGACCCATGGCTGCCAAGGGTGGTGGTCAAAAGGAGGACATTGAGCAGATTGGTAAGGTCGGCTGTGGTATCGCAGTGCCCGGTCGTCGCATAGCCTCCCAATGCTGCTCTAGTCTAATGCAACAGCCCTACCATAGACCGACTGTATCTGGCCATGTCGCTGAAAGCGGTGATGCTGCGCAGGCAGATGTCGTCACAAGGAATGCGGGGGTGCGCATGTACGGTATCGGCGGGGAAGCCTTAGCAATAATGAACTGTGGGAGTGACTGCACGGGTGGTACTGATTGTCCCTCTCATGACCTGGCTGTTCTAGGGACGAAGGTGGAGAAGGAGGGAGACTACAGGTTAGAAGCTGCGGTCTCGGCTGGGTTGTGGGAGGGCACTAGGCATGTTGTTTGTGGAGACAGTGCAAGGCAGTTGTTTACTAGGCTATGGCAGTACTTTCGCATGTTTGTTGCTTCTCCAGGCCTGATGTACGGGGTAGAATCCGACATGCAGGCTGGAGATAGTGCAAGGCTCAGTTTAATTCCCTACCGTATAAATCCTGCTCGACAGCCTATGGTGCAAGCAGAGCTGGATTACGTGTGGACGAAGGATCTGAGGGATAAGGAATGTCGTGAGTGGTCGTTGCTTGTAACTTTGTCCGAGCGTGCTAAAGAGGTATGTGGTTTTGTTGTGGACGGGAGTACCTACCAGTGCAATGTTGTGCCTGACGGACTTAAGAATGCACCAGCAACGTGTCAGAGCCTGATGAATGAAAGTGAAAAGGACAATGATGCGCTGGGGCATTTCGAGATCTATGTTCCAGCCTATGGTCCGGTCGGTGTAGTTTACCCAGATCATTACCCTCTCGAGATCTTGGACCAGTTTCACAATCGGAATATGAGGCTGACCAGGTGGTCACTAAGGTTATTGGTATATAACCTGGACATAAGCCATATTGCCGGTTGTGACAACGAGGTTGCATGTGGTCGTTCAGGGGTATATGATCCTGGGTAGATTGACACACGGGTAGCCTCCTGCTTTGGTTTGAGTAGTATTTTGCGCTTGGTGCTTGTTGGCTCGCGGTTGTAGCCCAGCGTATTGGGTCGTAAAGCAGGATTGTTGAGCGTTTGGTATAGAAGAAAATAGGCTGCCCTTATAGTGCAGCCGGGAAAAAACATATTAAAATATAAAAATCATATAAAAACTCTTTCTTTTTGATATAGATAATTGTATAAGTTTGTCATAGCCTGTAGTGTTTGAGTAGTCCACGAACTATCAAACGGCTGAGCTGCTGTAAGCTCGCTCTGGGAGCATGATATTATGTCTTTTACTATTGTTGGGAGGAGTTATGAAATGTGAATTTTTTTTTATAAGATGTGTTTTAGTGATAAACTCAGCGTTGTTTTAGTGCCATGCGGTCGCTGGGTGTGAGGGGTTTGATGGGGTTCTGTATATCAGATTTTAGCTCAGGGTTGAGCAAGTAAAATCTTGGGGGAGGTGTGACGCATGTCGAGTCTGAGCATGCTGTACAGAACGCCCAGTCAGGCCCCACTCTCGCTAGGATCGTCAGGGCAGGAACTTTGGCTGTAGTCTGTGTAGAGTTTCCTAACTCAGTTTATGTGAACCGTTGTACTATAAGTATTATCATTATGTATTTTGTTTTCTTCTAAGTCAACGAGTTCTATTTTATATCATTAGATATAAGTATTGTGTGTGGGACTTGTATGTAATGATGAGAGGAGAGATATTACGTGGCGGGGGGTCAGTGAGTGCGCCACGCGGGCCGGTAGGCCTAATTCCCTCCTCCCTTCCTCCCTTTCAGCGCGTGGGAAGTTCTTTGTCGATCCCAGATTGAGAGAGAATATGACGTCATGATTGCCAGTGGGCGGTCCTTAGTGTTGGCGATATGCTCGCTACAGGGCCGAGTATAAAAAGAGAGGTCCTCGCCACAATTCTTCAGAACTCATCAGGCAAAGCGACCTCTCATATCCCTTGCAACTATCCATATTCTTCCGACTGATGTGAACTTTCTCTACTCTCTGAACAGCCTATCTTCTGCTCTTCTCGTCCCTGTTTAACCTCCATGACCCCTTTGGTGCAGATTTAGTCAGCCAAAGTATTATCGCTTGAGTTCTCACGAGATAAGTGCCTGTTAGATAGCCTATTTTGGAAGGGTTAACTAGAATAGGATTGATTGATGTTTGTTGCACTCGTATATGTATTTCCCTGTGTACTATTATTCATGTTCCTGTTTTCTGCTGGTTTAGGTAATGCTAGACTGGGATAGGGTTCCTCGAGTTGTGATTTCCTATGAGTGCTAGGTTGGTTGAACCAGCACAATTGCAACGGAGACGTGGGAAGCCTAGGGGGTCTTTTTGATTGTGTACCGTGGGAGTTTAGCACTGTGTTGCGAGTGAGGGCTTTTGCCTGTGCCACCCAACACTGTGCTATCTCATTTGCTTGACTTTGAGAGGATCGCCAGGAGAGAACCAGATACTAGTGATCTGGATCTCTCAAGAGAGCATCCCGTCAATTACCGTAATTTGGCCGCACAGTCTTAAGGACCTCGCTAGGCTACGAGCCGCTTGCTCAGCCATTGTCTCTTAACCTTAGATATCCCAGCTAGACTTTGCTCGACCAGCAGATACAGTATAGTATTGAAGCTTCTCCTTATGTATATTATTGTTTAAGCACTATTGATTTCATGTGTGGCACGCTTAGCTACTTCAGAGATTAGTGGCCCACGAGCACAATCTTAGTAGGCTATTGCCAGTGCATTGTCGGAGTACTTCTTCTTAATGTTTGCCATATCCTATTGCTTATTCTTATAATTCTTCTTATGTCAATTTAAAGCCTTTAATTACCAGTGAGTTATTCATTAAATTGCTGTTCAAAATCCGATACTTACTTCTTATGAGTATTCGAGAAGCATCTAACTTATCAGAAGATTCCTTGCTTGATGCTCGAGGACTATTGTTTAACATAACGTAATAGTGCCGATCCGAAGTAGAGGGTGGAGGACTTCTTAAGTTCTTAGTTCAAGGGTGGATTACTTCGGCTTCGGCCAACACTATTCTTTAGTGTTGTAGTACTTTCTTCTTTGTTTGATTGTTGACCAGACTAGATAACTCCCGTCTTGTTATTAGTCTGTTGTGTGAAACGCTAGTACCGAGTTCTTGTATACCCCGTTATAGCAGATAGAACTCTGGAGGGTAGTGGCGTTTTTTGTTCGGCTGGCAGTACTCTGGGGTTGGGATCGTGTGTTTCCGTTGTGGCAGCGAGCCATACTCGAGTCCTGTGTAAGAGCCCTAGTGTACCCGAGTGCCCGGTCGTAACACGTCAAACTGGATGTATGTGGACTAATTGAAAATATATGGAAGGAAACATATATTAAAGAATCTTAGTGTGGAAAGGGTGTATATGCAGGAGTGAGTGCGAATGAGAGAGCAAAGGAAGGTATATGTCTGTGTATACACAATATGTGTAAACTATGTTGAGAGGGTATGAATGTGTGTGTGCAGGGATTATGTGGGTAAAAATAAAAATGTGAATGCAGACGTGGGTGATTGTGTGTGTTTATGCACCAACATAAAATAGAATGAAAGGAGAGTTTTAGATAAGTGTTGAGGCGTGCCTGGATAGGTTTGGAAAGAGTGAGAGAGAATTCTTAATGGGAGATATGAATGCAAATATGTGTGATAGGAAAGTAGATGAGATGGTGGGAGGGTGGGGTGTAGAATCTGAGGTGGATGGAAATGGTAGTGCACTTGTGGACATATATGTGGGAAGGAGGCAAAGGCTGCCAACATCTTCTAGCACAGAATGATCCACACATACGCATGGGGAGTGGATTGGAGAAGGGAGGAAGTGGCGGAGGAGCGAATAGCCTTGATTAATTTGTTATGTGTGTATAGATCGTCCACAGTATGGCTTCCTTAAGGGTCGCTCTACTGGTGATCTTCTTTCATATCTTACTAACTCTTGGTCATCCTCCTTTCGGGACTTCGGTGAGACTTTTTCTATTGCACTAGACATATCGAAAGCCTTCGATAGAGTCTGGCATAAATCTTTAATTTCTAAACTACCCTCCTTCGGTTTCTATCCCTCCATCTGTGCCTTTGTCTCTAATTTCCTTTCCGGCCGTTCCATAGCCGCGGTTGTGGACGGCCATTGTTCACTTCCTCACCCTATAAACTCCGGTGTTCCTCAGGGCTCTGTCCTATCTCCTATTCTCTTTCTAATTTTTATAAATGATCTCCTTAACTGTACCTTAATTCCCATCCATTCATACGCAGACGACTCAACCTTACACTACTCCATTAGTTTTTCAGAACGCCCCAGCCAGCAATCTCTCAACAACAAACGTAGTGAAGCCATAGAACTCTTAAATTCTGATCTAAATACAATTTCCAATTGGGGCAGAGAAAACCTTGTTAACTTTAATGCTTCCAAAACCCAATTTCTCCATCTATCTACCCGTCAGGATCTCCCAGCGGACTATCCCTTATTCTTCAACAATACAAAAATCAACCCTTCATCTTCTCTCAATATTCTTGGTGTCTCTTTTTCTCCTGCTCTCATTTGGAAGGACCATATTACCAGTCTTGCTAAGGCAGCCTCCCAGAAGCTGGGTGTGCTCAACCGCCTTAGGGGGTTCTTTTCCCCTGCACAGCTTCTTGCTCTGTACAGGGGCATAGTGCGCCCTTGTATTGAGTATTGTTCACATGTGTGGGGAGGTTCCTCTCACACCGCTCTCCTAGACAAAGTTGAAAGGAAGGCCTTTCGTATCATTAACTCCCGTCCACTCACCAACTCTCTGCAATCTCTCTCTCTCCGCCGCAATGTTGCATCTCTCTCGCTATTCTATCGCTACTATAATAATCAGTGTTCCTCAGAGCTATCCCAGTGCATACCACCTCCTTTACGTAGGGCACGTGGTACCCGTCTTGCAACTCAATCCCACCCCTACTCTGTGCAACTCTCCAACCCAAGAGTGAAACGTTACTCTCAAACTTTCTTCTACTCAACAGCTGAGCTCTGGAACTCTCTCCCAGAATCAGTCTTTCCCTCTTCCTATGACTTAAATTGCTTCAAACTCCGTGTGTCCAGGCATTTTGGCTCGAACGTCCCTTGATTTTGGCCCTGTCACTCTTTCAACTATGGGGGAGGCACTCGCTATAGGCAGTTATGCCTTTTGCCTCCCTCAATCACATAAAAAAAAAAAAAAAAAAAAAAAAAAAAGATCTTCGAATAAGGTGTTAGATGGAAGAGCTATGTCTGATGTAGTAGTAGCCAATATATGAGTGCAAAAGAAATGGATGAGGAGAAGCAGAGTAAGGCAGGAGGGAAGAGGAGTGATGATGAGGGTGGAAAAGTTACAGGAGATGGGATATAAGGAGCTTAAGAGAGAAGTAGAAAGACAACTAAGTAGGTTTGACTCGGAGAAAATGAAAGAAGATGAAGAGGTGAGCCAAGTGTTTTAGGGAAATATATGTGCAGCATGTGCGAAGGAATGTGGGGTTATGAGAAGATATGTGCAGCATGTGAGAAGGCATGTGGGGTTATGAGAAGATATGTGCAGCATGTGAGAAGGCATGTGGGGTTATGAGAAGATATGTGCAGCATGTGAGAAGGCATGTGGGGTTATGAGAAGATATGTGCAGCATGTGAGAAGGCATGTGGGGTTATGCGAAGATATGTGCAGCATGTGAGAAGGCATGTGGGGTTATGAGAAGATATGTGCAGCATGTGAGAAGGCATGTGGGGTTCTGAGAAGATATGTGCAGCATGTGAGAAGGAATCTGGGGTTATGAGAAGAGGGTGGAGGATTGAAAGGAGAAGCATGGTCGACTAAGGAGGTGAACAAGCCATTGAAGAAACAAATAAAACGCATAGGAAGTGGTTGGGCAGTAGAAGGCATAATAATTTGATAGGCAACAAAGATAAAGTTATGTTGAAATCAAGAGAGTGATGAAGAGATTAGTGAGGGAGAGTAAGATAAGAGTGGGTGATGAATTTGGAAGGAAGTTGAGGGAGTTAAGGGGGGTCACCGTTTTTTTTGTTTATCTTTCTCCCCTTTTCTCTCTTTCTCTCTTTCCCTGGCTTGTATCTATTCGGACCTATTCAGCCAACTGCTTTAAGACTTTTATCCCCATCCAGGTGTCGATTTCTTCCTGGCGAGCGATAGCGAGCCAGCATTGTATGAAGAAATCCGGCTTCGCCGGAGACATTTTTCTATCGAAGAATGTACACATTTAGCTTGCTGTCAAAACAAAATTATACATAATATGCTCGCTACCGCTCGCCAGGAAAATATTGTCACCTAGATGGGGGTAAACGTCTTAAAACAGTAGGCTGAATGGGGCCGAATGGATACAAGCCAATGAGAGGGAGAGAAAGATAACAAAAAGCGAGGTGGGCTCCCTTAAAGCAACTGATTTGGAAGGAGGTCAAGAAAGTTCGGGTGGGTGATACAGGAAGTAGTATGAATGTGAAAGATATAAATGGGCAAGTGCAGGTGGAGAAGCAAGAGTTTGTGTGAGATGGAGAGAACATTTCAATTAATTGCTAACCATAGAGGATGAAAGAAATACAAACCTAGTTGGATGCAGAATGAGAGGGAGAATAACGGGAACACGAAGAAGCGGAACGGTGTAAGTAGAGGAGAGGGAGGGGATCAGGCTGCCATGACTGTGTGGGGATTTGAAGAGGTTGAAGATGGGTATAGCATCAGGGATAGATAGAATATGTGGGGAGATGCTGACGTATGAAGGTAAGGTAGTGATTGAATGGATCTGAAAACTGTGTAGATTATCATGGGAGATGGGAAAAGTGCCAGAAGAATGGAAACCAGATATAATAGTCACCCAGTATAAGGGAAAATAGGAACAAAGAGAGTGTGGTAACTACAGGTGGATATGCGTCCTCAGCATTGTAGGGATGATACACTGTAAGATAGTGATATAGTGAGTGAGAGAGATGACTGAACAATGGGATGGTGAGGAGCATGCTGGGTTTAGGAAGGATGTGTAGATTAGATCTTCTCCTTGAGGTGTACAGTATTGTGGAGAAGCATCTGGAGGAGGTACAGAAGTTATACACTGCCTTCATGGACTTGGAGAAAACTTATGACCAAATGGATAGGAAAGGTCTATGGATAGCACTGAGAATATAATATTATGGATAGATGGCAAGTTGCTGGAAGTAGTGAGGCACATGTAGGAGAGTGCAAGGGCAACAGTCCATATAGATGTAGAGAGCGAGTTGTTTGATTTGAACGATGAATTATAGCAGGGGTGTGTGATATTCCCATGGTTGTTTTTATATACATGGATGGAGTGGAGAAAGGAGAACAAGCAAGTGCATTGGATGTTGGAGTAACCCTGGAACGGGAAGGAAGTGAGTGGACATTTCCTGTGCTGCTGGTTGTTGTTGAAACCGTACTATTGAGTGATGTTGAGTGGGAGTTGCAGTGTTTGTTGAATATGTTTGGCACTGTGTGCAAGAATGAAAAGTTGAAGGTAGATTGCTATCCAGTATTCGATAAATGGAAATAAAATCGTAGTCATATACAGTACTTACCGTTTAACTGGCTTGATGGTGTAACGGTTAGAGTGATTAAGATATGTATCTGGTAAACCAGGTTCGAATCCCGGGAGGATCAAATGCTCTCATTAATTTCAATGGGAGGTGTTTGGTGTTGGGATTGAAATTAATATATTTGATTATTCCTATACGTTCAGGAACTTGTCATAGCGAGGTCGGTCCTTAGAGATCTATGCCCAATAAATTGTTCTTTCATTTCACTTAAACATTACGCTATTCAGTGTGCAGTTGGGTCTGAATAAATGATTCAATTAACATCCAGTATTCGATAAATGGATATACAATCGTAGTCATGTACTTAACCTGTAACTGCCTTGATGGTGTAATGGTTAGTGTTTAAACCCTGCTGTACCGGCGACGAATTTTTGTATTTGATGTCAGCTACATTTAGACCATTTTATGAAGCTTAAGAAGGATATATGGAAGCTAAAAGAAATAATGATGATAGTGTGTAGCCTTTTCATTAGTAGACGTCCTTCCTATGCTGAATACAATTGCTTAATAGTTGCCCGAATAAAATGAAAAGGATGTCGCCGGTACTGCATGAGTTGAGATCTGTATTTGGTAACCCAGGTACGAATCCCGGAAGAATCACATGCTTTCATTTATTTCATTGGGGGGGGGGGGGGGGGGTGTTATGGTGTTGTGAGTGAAATTAATACATTATTCATATACAGTAGGTTCAGAGACATTTTATAGCGAGGTCGGTCCTTAGAGATATGCGCCCCATAAATTATATTTTCCTTTCAATTGAATATTAAGCTATTCAGTGTGCAGTTGGGACTGAGTACATGATTTGATTGATATCCAGTATTCGATAAATGGATATAAAATCGTAGTCATGTACTTAACCTGTAACTATCTTGATGGTGTAATGGTTAGTGTTTAAGATATGTATGTGGTAACCCAGGTTCGAACCCTGTGAGGATCATATGCTTTAACTGGGAGGTGTTTGGTGTTGGGAGTGAAATTAATTAGTTAGATTATTAAAAAGTAGGGTTATGGTTCTTGAGAGGAATGAGGTCACAGAGTATTAAATAAGGTTAAATGGCCAGGCAATAGCATACGTCAGGTCATTTAAGAACTTGGGCAGTGTGATGAATAAAGATGGAAGTTTGGAAGATAAAGTGCAAGACAGGGTGCAACAGGGGAGGAGAGTTGTAGCCACGCTCTTTGCAGTGACTAGGAATAGGGAGGAGAGCATGAGAGTAAGTAAGTCATTACATGATAAGGTGGTCATCACGACACTGACGTACATAAGTGAAGCATGGATGTTGTTGGAGAGACCGATATTAAGAGTGAGAGGGGTCGAACCGAGTTATTTGATAAGTGCGTAAGGGGTCAATTGGTGACATAGACAGACAAATTAGAAAGTAGGAGAATGATATGGTGTGAATATACTGTAGATGTGCTGGAGAATGATATGGTGTGAATATACTGTAGATGTGCTGGAGAATGATATGGTGTGAATATACTGTAGATGTGCTGGAGAATGATATGGTGTGAATATACTGTAGATGTGCTGGAGAATGATATGGTGTGAATATACTGTAGATGTGCTGGAGAATGATATGGTGTGAATATACTGTAGATGTGCTGGAGAATGATATGGTGTGAATATACTGTAGATGTGCTGGAGAATGATATGGTGTGAATATACTGTAGATGTGCTGGAGAATGTGTAGAGAAACACATTGAGGTGGTTCAGTCATATGGAGCGTATGGCAAGTGAGAGAATAACTAAAAGTGTGTATACGAGTGAGGTGGAAGGCCAGGTAGGGAGAGGTAGACCGAATATGAGATGGATGGATGGAGTTGAGAGGTATACAGTTGAAAGTGGTTTGGGGTGGGAGGAGGAACGCCAGCTGAAGGATGCCAGAAGAACATGGCGGCGATTCATACGTGACCACCCCCTCGGGAATTGAGGAGTCAGCTGGTAACACATTGATTGATAAAGATGGAAAAGGCAAAAGAAACATAGTAAACGAAAACTGGTAAAAGTGAAGAGAAAAATTCAGTGCATAAAGAAAAAGGAAATGAAGGAAGCGGGGTAAGGAATGTGACGCAAAGGGACAAAAGCCCGTCTAATTAGAAGAACTGGGAATTACAGAGTCGAGGAGAAGGGGAGACATGAACTACGAAAGTGAGAGTGTGTGTGTGTGAGAGATGGAGAGAGAGAGAGAGAGAGAGAGAGAGAGAGAGAGAGAGAGAGAGAGAGAGAGAGAGAGAGAGAGAGAGAGAGAGAGAGAGATATTGAGTGTTATATTTAGTGCGTGTGACGTCTTATTTATGTTATGCTGGCTAATATTTCAAGATTTTATTCAGGGTAGGAAAGACCTAGGATTTTAAAAGCTTCAAACTATCATAATTCCCGCTTTAAGTACCAAAGAGTCTTCATAAATTACATAAAATCATCTAGATCTAGCTAGAATAAAATTAAAAGGACATCCCCATACAAATAGGGTTAAATATTATTATGATCTCTCCACTAACCAACTTTACTCCTAAACTCGATTAATGAAATTAACAAACACATGTGGCAGTCCGGGGATGCGAACCCAGGACGCTCACACCGAAAATCAACACACTTATGCATTGCACCACAAAGACAGTTAAAGAATGCTGCACAAGCCTACAATTGATTATGCAGTTTCGAATCCTGCATACTAATCTTAGCATGTACACTCATTCCAACTGCACTATCGGAGCCTATGCATAGGTGAATGGAAATAGTAATTAATGGGGCACTTAACCCTTGGGAAGGCCTCTCGATAAACTACTACTGAACCAGAAGCAATGATAATGTTCTCTCCACTAACCAACTTTACTCCTAAACTCGATTAATGAAATTCACAAACACATGTGGCAGTCAGGGGATTCGAACCCAGGACGCTCACACCGAAAATCAACACACTTATGCATTGCACCACGAAGACAGTCAAAGAATGCTGCACAAGTCTACGATTTATTATGCAGTTTCGAATCCTGCATACCAATCTTAGCATGTACAATCATTTCAACTGCACTATCGGAGGCTATGCATAGGTGAATGGAAATAGTAATTAATGGGGCGCTTAACCCTAGGGAAGGCCTCTCGATAAGCTACTACTGAACCAGAATTAATTATTATGTTCTCTCCACTGAGCAACTTTACTCCTAAACTCGATTAATGAAATTAACAAACACGTGTGGCAGTCCGGGGATTCGAACCCAGGACGCTCACACCGAAAATCAACACACTTATTATGCATTGCACCACGAAGACAGTTAAAGAATGCTGCACAAGCCTACGATTTATTATGCAGTTTCGAACCCTGCATACCAATCTTAGCATGTACAATAATTCCAACTGCACTATCGGAGGATGTACATAGGTGAATGGAAATAGTAATTAATGGGGCGCTTAACCCTAAGGTAAAGTTTTCTCACTCCCTCTCGCGCTTACGATTGCTGCCATAAATGACTCCAGCATGCCGGTGGCTGACTCGATGCCAAATTCAAGAGCAGAATTCATCTGATTGCCCCAGTCATATCTGCAGTTGCCTGTGCCTTCACACAACATATTACAGACACAACTGCTGGCCAGCCAGGATTTCCGGCACATATTTTGAGCTTGCCGATCGTCTGTGAAAATTTAAAGCATGCTTGAGCTTTTGTTCTGCCCTCACGCCGCATCTCGGTCTACATTGAGTCATCCACGGCTTCTTGGAATTACCTCAGACCAAGTTCACGAATGCTTATGGTCATTTGTTTGGTGATAATCGTTATTGAGATCGTGAATGTGTGACAGGCCCTTAAAAGCTAGAGACCCTATAGTGACAGTGATTGACCGTCTTTTTTCGATGGACGCCATTTTGGCGTGCGCCGTAATTACTTGACGATGGGGTACAAATTTACTTGTGATCATGAAGAAGATATATCTGAAGATCGAACTACATATTATCCTCAACCAGTAGTGGTTTTAAGTTTATTATTGGTAAGGAAATGCTGTATACAAGTGTACATCTCATGAGAGATTGATGAGAAAGGTTGAGGCACATGGAATAGGTGGGGCGTTGTTAGGATGGATTAGGTCATGGCTAATAGGTAGGAAGCAGAGAGTCGGTATAAATGGTACTAAGTCAGAATAGGGATCAGTCAAGAGTGGTGTCCCCCAGGGATCTGTATTAGGTCCTCTGTTGTTTATTATATACATAAATGACCTTGATTTAGGTATAACTAGTAGGATAAGTAAATTTGCAGAAGATACCAAAATGGGGAGAAAAATTGATTCAGTTAGAGATATAGAGTGTCTGCAAAGGGATCTAGATACCTTACACGAATGGTCAGTAAAATGGCAGATGAAGTTTAACATTGACAAATGCAAGGTATTAAAGATAGGGAAGATGCATACAAATTTTAAATATAAACTAGCTAATATGGAATTAGAAAACTCAGACTGTGAGAAAGATCTAGGTGTGTTTGTTAGCAATGATTTGAAGCCTAGAAAACAATGTATAAGCGTTCGTAACAAGGCAAACAGGATTCTCGGGTTCATATCTAGGAGTGTGAGTAACAGAACTGCTGATGTTATCTTAAAACTTTACTTGTCATTAGACCCCATATGGATTATGCTGTTCAATTTTGGTGTCCTTATTACAGAATGGACATAGATTCATTGGAGAGAGTACAACTTAGAATGACAAAAATTATCCATAATATTAGAAATCTTCCGTATGAAGAAAGGTTGAAGAAATTAGGCTTACATTCGTTAGAGAGACGCAGAGTTAGAGGTGATATGATAGAGGTATTCAAGTGGGTTAGTGGAATTAATAAAGGAGACATGAAAAATGTACTAAAGCTCAGTGATAGCGAAATAACTCGTACAAATGGTTTCAAATTAGATATATTTCGTTTCAGAAAAGATATAGGCAAATATTGGTTTGGTAACAGAGTTGTAGATGGGTGGAATAGGCTACCAAGTGATATAGTGGGATCAAGAACGATAGGGAGCTTTAAGATAAAATTAGATAGGCATATGGACGAGATTGGTTGGGTGTGAGGGGGATCTACCAGGTGTGGGCCAATCGGCGCTCAGCAGACCCCCGTAATCTTGTGTTAATCTCTGACCGTTTTGGTGGGGTCAGTACTCAAGGTATTAGTGAGATGGGTCTATAATTGGGCCTTGTAATTGGGGTTGGGTGTGACAGGGATCTGCCTTGTATGGGCCGATCGGCTTTTTGCAGACTCCCATTTTCTTATGTTATGTTATGATCTTAAAGTTATGCTAATGACACCAGTGACTCCAATGTATAATGATATAATTCAAACAGGTGCTTAATGCCATCTGCTGAACCGAATATAATATTATATACTCACAGTCGTGTTATGACATTATACAACTACAAAAACAAATAAGTAGATATGAAGTTTTCGTATTTAGAAAACAAAACACTGGATACCCAACTTTGCGATATTTAGTTTTGAAATACACCATGGTGCACAATATACAGGCGAGTTCTTTGTGTGCAATACCACTATGCTTATGCAGAGTTGATATAACTGACAAATCACTTTTGAACTAAACCGAAATCAATTATATGAATATATTTCAAATTTAGTTCACGGATTTTCAAACTTCATTCAACATTTAAAATCATGAACTAATTACCGACTGATGCTTGACTAGTTTCAATGTTATGAAAATCCATAATTGTGTCAGCTGAGTAAGGTAGCTCACGTAGCACCCGTCTTGCAACAGAAGCCCACCCCTATACTGTGCAAGGCTTCTACCAGAGTGGAACGATATTCCCAATCTTTTTTCTATTCAACAACTGAGCTCGGGAACTCTCTCTCTGAATCCATCTTTTCCCCAACCTATGACTTAAATGTTTCAAACTGTGTGTCCAGGAATTTTGGCTCTAACATTCCTTGATTTTGCCTTCTCACTCTTTCAACTCTGGGGGAGGCACTCGTCATTGGCAGTTTTGCCTTTTGTCTCCCTCATCCACATAGACAAAAACAGACTTAGTATCGTGACTATATCAACATTATTCAGCTAGAGAAAGTAATTGCATTAGCTTTACTAATAATGCGTTTTGTATGGCAACGGTATAAACACTTCAGCATGAATTTATTCTGGTCATTATTAGCCGACCTTAATCCGCTTCCCAAGGGTAATTAGAGTCAAAGGATTAAATGACGTTGTTCTGCACCTTCTTGATTCCAAAGAAGTCCTTCATATCCTGAATATAATCGTCTAGTGTTACCTATAATACATTAAAAATGATGCCCACATACTGAAACGGCTACGAGGTGAGTTATCCAATATGGTAGATAGTGTAATGGACTTGGGAAGATACTTCCTAAAGACGACCATTATGATGAAGCAGTCTCATTGTGGAGTGAGTGGGCAATATGACGGTTTCCTGAGAGAGAGAGAGAGAGAGAGAGAGAGAGAGAGAGAGAGAGAGAGAGAGAGAGAGAGAGAGAGAGAGAATAGTTAGTACAGATCTTGAGGCACATATATTCCAGATATATTAATTGTCAAATTTATTCTAGCTTTTCTCTGTTTAAAATGTTCTACTGAGGTACTACTGAATTTGCAATTATTGAGTAAGTGTATCCTGTTAACACAAGGGCTGTGACACTCCTTTTGGAAGGTTTTACTGGGCAATTGCGACGCTCCTTCCGGTAGATATAAAAAACAAAAGAAAATCACCCCAGTCCTAGTGAAATGGAAGCAATATGTGATTAGGTGGCATGTATCCCTACAACCATCTCGTTGCCTCCCCTTACATGTGTGTTACCCTTTCTCCCTCCCTCTCCTTCCCTCCCTTTCTCCTTCCACTCCTCCCCACCCCACTCATTTATCCTATAGTATCCCTCCCCCACTCCCTATAAATCCTCCCTCCCGCCTCAAACACGATTAGTAATCTTCCTAACTCCCCCCACCTTCCTACATGCAAAGGAGATGGCCCTGTCTCGCCAGTGTCTCGAGATATATCCGAGAGGGTGGACCTATTCTCCCTCCCTCCACTTCCATCACAAATATGCGGTTTTCACTAGATATTTCGTCTTTACACCTATTTTCTGGCTCTTCCATGTTCACATGTGCATTATACAAGTAATATATATGCATATTTTTGTTTGTATTTGTTTTCTATTTGAGTAGGGTGAGACAAAAGGCAGAACTGCTTATAGCGACTGCCTCCCCCAGAGTTGAAAGAGTGACAGGGCCAAAATCAAGGGATGTTTGAGCCAAAATGCCTGGACACACAGAGTTTGAAGTAAATTAAGTCATAGGTAGAGGGAAAGAGTGACGTGGAATTGTGTTGCAAGACAGGTGCTACGTGGTCTATGTAGAGGGGGTGGTAAATACTGAGAGAGCTCTGAGGAACACTGATTATTGTAATATGGAACAGTAATATTGTTTTATATATAGCTATCAACTTCGGTGTTCCTCCAATGCTCTTCCCATTATTCATTATCGACCTTCTCAACTGCACCTCTAGCCCCATGCACTCATAAGCTGACGACTCTACATTACACTATTCAACTAGCCTTCCACAAAATTATTCACAGCAGGAACTCCAAAGTTCACGTAAGGCCATAAAGCACCTATCTTCTGATTGTTCTAGTGTCTCTAATTGGGGCAGAGAAAACCTTGTTACTTTCAATGGTCAGTGTTCATCAGAGCTCTACCAGTGTATACCACCCCCTCTGTGTAGAGCACGCAGCACCCGTCTTGCAACACAATCCCACCCATACTCTGTGCAACTCTCCGACCCTAGAGTGAAACTTTATTCTCAATCTTTCTTCTATTCAGCAGCTGAGCTCTGGAACTGTCAACCAGAATTAATCTTGCTCTCTTCCTATGACTTAAATTGCTTCAAACTCTGTGTGTCCAGGCATTTTGGCTTGAACGTCCCATGATTTTGGCCCTGTCACTCTTTCAACTCTGGGGGAGGCACTTGCCACAGGCAGTCCTGCCTTTTGTCTTCTTCCCTCACATAGACAAAAGTATAATTATAAACAACTTTGTCAGATTTGAAGCTAAAAGTTTTGCACTGGCGCCCGTTTAAAAAATATGTCTGTCGCAGCTGACGAGTTAAACAAAAATGTGTATATTAAAAAGTTTACTTATGCTAGTGGTGAATCACTTCAGATCTAACTTCCAGCCGTGGTTGTATGCTGCTCATGCAATAAATTAATCAAAATGGGATCACACTACGTTGGTTCATAGTTGCACTCAAACTCAGACTCCACTCACAGGGATCTCTCCGGATGAGGCTCCAGACTGCCACTCACATCATCTTGTGTAACTCTTACAAAGGAAGACAAGCAACAACAAACCTATACCACAGCCTTCAACGGAAAAGATTCAGAAAGACAGTGATCTTCAGAAGATTTATCAACTTGACTCATTTATGTGAAACGTAGCAGAGGTCTTCTCTAATCAGGGTTTTTATGGACCAAACTACTGTGTCAGCAGGGTTAATTTCATGGAGGCCTGACTCCCCAAATAGGCGAAGTTGGTGCTTGTGATCTATGTAAAGAGTAGGTCTTGAGTCTCCCTTATAGATATCAACAAAGCAATATGACTTTGTTGCCACATATACTGTAATAGGGCAAGACGATACCCATTGAGGCCAACCCATCACTGTTATGGATTCCAATGCCAAGCCAAAATGTATATGTTTTTGCCACATGGTTAAATTAAATTATTGCTCTGCTGCATTTAACAATTAAATTAAACAAATTTGTGTTCATATTCCAACTCTCCCCTCAAACATAGGCTTAATATAAGGTTCAGATTCGATCGTTCAACATGATGAATTTAGAAGTCTTATTCCAGATGACGGATTTTGCAACTTGCTTGACGCAGTCTGACTCCCTTAGTCGTTGTTTGTCTTGACTAAAACAGTAGCACAACTTGGTAAAGTCTAGGGTCTTTGTTATCCCTTGTTTTACTTCTTATTTCTTAGCTCACTCTTCCTCTATAAAACATAACCCAAATTCCCTCCAACTTACCCTCTGTATGCACTTGAGTTTCCATGTTCTCATCCTCAAAATTACTATACATCAATGGTCTTACTTTACATGCACCATCTGACCTGGCCTGTTTCAGTTGAGCTTGGTGCACTTTGGGTTCCCTAGCCTGCGTCACTACTGTCTCATCATCTAGGATTACACTCACTCTCACACCGGCTGTTGACCTTTTTACTTACTTATTTTTGACTCACACAGCATATTTTGAGAATGGGAATCTTCTTAAAAGGCTAATGTAATATAAACTAGAAAGGAGTTGTTATAGTGTTGTGGTCATGTGTTGAAGCTAAGTTCAGCACATATTCTATCCAATTAATATCTTTCCTTGGAACATCAGGATTTGAACATGGCACCTTTAGTCTTTGTTTAAAAAGCCTTTAAGTCCAGGGTCTCAGATTCTGTTCTCTCAGCACTTCACGAACTTATCTGAAAATCGCAAGCGTCTCAGCTAGGATCACAGCATTGAGGTCAAAGGTCAGTGGTCCTGACATTTTAGTCAGATGTTCCACAGCGACTTTGTTCAATTATCTGGTTTAAAGACACTTTCTTTATAACTAATATTTCCAGATTGTAATATATAAAAAATCACATATATAAAAGTGGCTATAATAAGCAATGTAGAGTTTAAGATCTAGCCTACATCCTTATTCTTATATATAAACTGTCTTCCGGATTTGTTTTACGTCATTGTACTCTTTGAATAAAATTAGGTCACTATAAATCAGGCACCCAAATCGTTTTCCAATTCTGTTATTTCTGATTCCTCGTCAGTAGTGTTTAGGCTGACTTTGGACTTACTTTGGCTAGCTGCATCACTTTGCACTAAGAGTTTGGTGCCTACAAATAGCTACTATGACACAGATCATTGATCCTCTTTGTTAAAATCTATGTTTAATGATTTCAAATATTTAAGATTGCTCATGCTTACTCTAAGTTCAGTCATTTGCAAACTTGAACACACTGTGCAGCCAAACACATATGTGTTTAACATATATATTATAC